>CM077158.1:184651031-184860798 GCA_039583875.1 Platanthera guangdongensis
CCCTGAACATCTTTGTGTCCCTGGGTGGATTGAGTACTTCGTATAATGCGCTTCATACATCAGTTCTTCCCTCAATTTACCCAAATTAGGGGAGCACCAAACGGCGCTCCTTTCGCAAAAGACCGTCATCCCAGGAGAACTTGCCCTCTGGCCCATCTTTAGCATAGCGTAGGAGATCTTCATCTAGCCCGTTCCTCGTCGAATCCGGTCTGCCAGGGCAAAATGCACCTCCATCCAGTTTAAAACAGGCATTGGCGGTGGAATTCTTGTGAACATAAGAAATCTCCAACGCTTCTAGCTCCTGGATGAGACGTTCATCATGCCTCTGCAACCAACTCACCCTTGTCGAAGCTCTCGACTCAAGGCATCCGCGACTACAGGTCAATTTCTGGGTGTATAGTGAATTTCAAAGGTGTAGTCCCTAAGGAACTCCAAACACCTTCATTATCGCATATTCAAGTCCTTCTGCTCCACTAGGTACTTTAGGCTCTTGTGATGTCTATAGATCTCCAACTTCACGCCATAAAGATAGTGTCGCCACAGCTTTAGTACAAAGATCACCGCCGCCGCCAACTCTAAGTTGTGGACCTTTAGCTGGCGTGAACCATAAGCAATCACCTTCCTGTTTTGCAGAAGAACGCAGTCTAAGCCGCTCCCTGAGGCATCACAATAGATGTCAAATCTATCTATACCACATGGCGATGACAACACAGGTGTCGTGGTCATCGCATCTTCAACTCTTCAAAAGCTCGTGCGCACTCTGGAGTCCAAACGAACTTCTGATCTTTTCTCGTCAGCGTCGTTAGCGGCAAAGCGATCCTCGAGAAGTTTTCAACAAATCTTCGATAGTAGCCCGCCAGTCCAAGGAAGCTACTGACCTCGGCCCGTAAAGACAACAACGTCTGCTCCTGTATGGCCCTTATCTTCATTGGATCCACTGTTATGCCTGCTCCACTCACCACATGGCCCAGAAAAGCCACCGATGATAGAACCAAAACTTGCACTTCGAGAACTTGGCGTAGAGCTTTTTTTGCCTCAATGTATTCAACACCAACCGCAAGTGGTTTTCATGATCGGCTTCAGATCGAGAGTAGATCAGAATATCATCAGGAACACTATCACAAACAGGTCAAGATTCTCTCAGACGTCCTGCATCAAGTCATGAACCTCGAGGGTGCATTGCACATCCAAATGGCATGACTGTGAACTCATAGTGTCTGTAACGTGTCCAAATGCGGTTTTAAGATGTCACCTTCCCGGATTCTCAACTGGTAACAAGCAGATGTCAAGTCCAACTTCGAATAGACCGTCGATCCCACCAGCTGATCAAACAACTCATCATCCATGGAATCGGATATTTGTTTCTTCTCTGTCAGCTTGTTCAGTTCGCAGTAATCAATACATAACCGCAAACTCCCATCTTTCTTTTCATAAAAAGCACACAGGGCGCTCCACGGTGACATGCTTGGGCGTATATAACCCTACTCCAACACTCGTCCAATTACACTTTCAGCTTCGCCATTTCCTTAGGCGCGATGCGATATAGCGAGCGGGCCACAGGTTTCGCACCGGGCACTAGCTCGATCGACTGTCAATCTCTCGCTGGGGTGGTAGCCCAGGGAGATCATTGGGAACACAACTGCACATTCTGATACCGGCAACACAGATGCAATAAAACAGAAATCCCGACTTCCTAAGTGCAGCGCCACATCGCAAGCCTTATTAGCAATCACCATACAACATTTGGCAACACTACGCTGACGCTTTTTGTCTAGCCAAGTCGCGCTATGAATCTTTAGACAGAAAAGAATGTGATGTACCCGTAACAAACAGTGCTCGCGCCAGCGTGTTCTGAATCATCGCAAAGCCTATGGTGCACACAACACACACAAGCTACATACATAATATACAATCAATAAGTAATCAATATGATTTGCACGCACTTGTAACACTTAGGATTGCACCTGGGTCGCAGAGGACTGCACCACTGCTTTTCCCGTCACAACCAGATGTCGACCACTCCAGAAAATGATTGGCGAAATTGTCCCCATGTAATAAAGCATCAATTATCTATTCGTGTTCACGACTACCGTGCAAACACATTGATCCCACACATACATGTATACATGTTTGACTCCTATTGCACAAACACAACAGTAGAACTGCCATTCAAATGGGTTACTGTACACAAAACACATGCATAGTTCACAATACATGAGTAGCCCAATTATTTATGTACATCATCACGTCGACACTTATTGTCCTCTAAGAGCCACCACTGCAATCTCAGGCTTTATGTCATGTTTCACCGCACGAATATCACTTGTAGCTCTATTTTGGCTACTGAAGACCATCCCAATAGTCTCGAGTAATGTGTCCTACCTGGCCACAAGTATAACAAGTAGGAGTCTCGAGTCTCTGCCTCTTACGGGTGAGCAGACTTCCTAACCTTTGGACTTCGCACTTTCCTGGTCGCAGGCATTTGCTGGGCTCGTGTCAAGTCCAACTCCAATCGCCTAGCTGACTCCACCAATGGTTGGAATCCCAATAGCTTAGGTCCCATCAACAAGAAACGGAGTTCCTGATGTAGCCCATCGTAAAATTGATTGATCTTTGTCTCCTCAGTTTCAAACACAAACTCTGGTTGTTGTCGCATTTCAACAAATGTGTGAAAATAATCCTCAACTGTATCTTTTCCTTGGCTCAAACATATGTTCAATGACGAAGCTGATGCGCTTCCGCTTGCCGCCTGCTCAATGACACTAACCGGTATGGGATGCAGTACTGGATCAGTGGGTTGAACCTGTCCCTCATGGTAAGCCTCGAGCATTTCAAAACCACATCAGCAATCTGTCCAGCCGTCTCGATCGATGGAGGAGATGTTAGTACCACAGTTGATGTCATGCTTCCCATCGAATAATGGGGTTCCTGCTGCCTAGCAGTCGCACTCGTTGCTTACAGTCATAAAATTACACAAGTAAGCAATAAACAGATTGCCAAAAGCAATACTAGGAACGCACATGTTCCCCAAACACATGTATTTGCATTCCTAAAGTGGACATTCCAGAGTTCAATCGTGTTAACTTGCTCGCACAGAGACGTGCTCACCACCCCAGAAAAGAAGGCAACCACGACTTCGAGAGGGAAAGACCGAGACAGATGATACCAAAAATGTAACAATCCCATCCGTTTACATCATATATACTAGAAGGTCCGAGATGGGCCCCACAGCATATAACACAAAACAGTCGGTGAAGTTACGACATGATACCAGAGTAACGCAGCGCACCCTACACATTGTATTCTAGTGGAAGCCTAAACACTAAACTTGAACTCTGTTAACCCAGAAATCGGCGATCCTTCCCAAGGTGGCCAGCTGGTTAGGTCCGCTAATCGTGCAGTGCTTTTCCTTGCAGGAGTTCGCCAACAGCACCACCGGGAGCGACCTCCTAATCAGTCCAAGTAGCGGCAGTCTCCTGCCGCCATCCGTCGGGGTCGCCCACCAGGGGCGACCTCCCTGCTGCCCGAGAGGCGGCCCTCCTGCCGCCGTCCATCGAGGCCGCCCACCCGGGGCGGCCTCTGCCCGCCAGCCGGGCGGACTCCCCCTGGAGTCCGCCCAGGCCGCCCGCAAGGGGGCGGCCAGGCCCGCCGGGCAAACTCCCCCTGGAGTACGCCCAGGCCGCCCGCTAGGGGGCGGCCCCGGCGTCCCGCCGGGCGGACTCCCCCTGGAGTCCGCCCAGGCCACCCGCTAGTGGGCGGCCCCGGCGACCAGCCGGGCGGACTCCCCCTGGAGTCCGCCCAGGCCGCCCGCAAGGGGGCGGCCCAGGCCCGCCGGGCGGACTCCCCCTGGAGTCCGCCCAGGCCGCCCGCTAGGGGGCGGCCCCGGCGACCAGCCGGGCGGACTCCCCCTGGAGTCCGCCCAGGCCGCCCGCAAGGGGGCGGCCAGGCCCGCCGGGCGGACTCCCCCTGGAGTCCGCCCAGGCCGCCTGCTAAGGGGCGGCCCCGGAGACCAGCCGGGCGGACTCCCCCTGGAGTCCCCCCAGGCCGCCCGCAAGGGGGCGGCCAGGCCCGCCGGGCGGACTCCCCCTGGAGTCCGCCCAGGCCGCCCGCTAGGGGGCGGCCCCAGCGTCCCACCGGGCGGACTCCCCCTGGAGTCCGCCCAGGTCGCCCGCTAGAGGGCGACCTCCAGCTCTCTGCATGAGGATCCGCTTGCTTCATCAGTCAAGGTGGCGGACGCAAAATCTCAGTCCGCGGAGTCCGCGCAGGTCGTCATGCTGATGTCACTGGGCCCCGCTTCTTCAAGAACTTCCCTGGGCCTATAAATACCCCCTGAAGCCTCTCATTCAAGGATCCTAGTGGTGGAGATAAGTCTTGCCAGCTGCCCCTGCGGACTCCGTTTTCCAGTCCGTCATCACTTCTCCAGCAAGCTCAGCGGACTCAGTTTCCTGTCCGCGCAGTCCTCCACAGCTCTTCAGCAGCTTGCCAGCAGACTCTGCAGACTCAGTTTCTCAGTCCTCCAGCAGCTAGCAGACTCTTTTACTTAGTCTCTCGCAGCTTCTCTTCTCTGCTTTCTGGCAACTTCTTCTCTCTTAGCCGCCAGCTTCTCCTTGTACCCCTTTTATTGATTTGTTGTAAAGATGTACTTGTAAGCTTGTAACCTCTAGCTTTTAATAAAAAGAAAGCCCGTCGCAGGAGTGGCATTTAGGCCGCGACGGGCGAAGTGTGTTGTTGCCGCTGCTAGCGGCCCCCTCTTCTCTCCTCTGCTCAGCAAGCCTTTCTCCTCTGCTCAGCAAGCTTTGCTCCTCTGCTTAGCAAGCCTTGCTCCTCTGCTCAGCAAGCCTTGCCCTTAGCTCAGCTCTCCTCTCCTCGGCTTTCAACCTGCAAGTGCAACCGTTGCAATTATTGTCTGCTCGACCGTTCCCGGTCTCCCTCCTCTTCCCCTCTTGATCAACCCTCTCTGTTGATCAAGGCTCGCCTCTTCTCTCAAGCCTCTCCCTTCCTCCGCAACCTTCTCCTTCCTCCTCACCTAGCCTGTGAGGCCCAATCACCCCCTCGGTGATAGCTGTCCCCCCGGTGCCATTTTCGCGCATCAACATTTGGTGCGGTGAGCGTGGACCCGAACAGCTCACGCGCAAACCTTCAGATCAGAATAGGCAGTGAAACCAACAGCTAACCATGTCAGACCATCAGTCAGCCGAGAACCATGCTCCGAGTCCCAGTGAAGATCCTCTATGGGAAGCCTTTGAGCAGTCGCGTCGAGAGAATGCTCAACAGTTCCAAGCTATCAATAAAGTTCTTGCTGCTATAACGCAGCGATTGGACGCTCATCCAGCAGCTGCTCCAGCTGCTCCAATCAACCCAACACCAACAGCAGAGCGTCAGCAAGCTTACTCTCAAGCTTGTCCGCCGTTCTATCCCCCGTACACTCCAACCTTTCCGCAAGGGCCTGCAGCTCCTTTGCGGACTCAAGATGAAGAGTTCGCTGCTCGCCATAACTTCTTCCGGGAAGCAGCCCGGGGAAGTCCAGCTAGAGTTCTCAACTTTCAGGGAAGTCATCCCTACCATTCAGCTCCTGCCCCTGCTCCTCCTACAGCAACTTTTCCTTGTTATCCTCATGCTCCTTTTGCAGCTGCAGCTTATGCTCCTTTCTTTCCCTATGCTGTAGGAGAGCAAGAAGAACCTTCACCATTCGCGGAGAGTGTCCGCCATGAGCCAACTCCAGCAAACTTCAGAGAGCCTCGACTACCAATCTACACTGGAGATACAGATCCAGTAAAGCACCTCCAAGCTTTTGAGTCAGCTGTTGCTCTCAAGACTCTCTCAGATGCAACCAAATGCAAGCTTCTCGTTACCTCTTTTGATGGGCAAGTGAGGGACTGGTTCTATGGCCTCCGTCCTCACTCCATCGCTTCCTTCCTTGACCTTTGAAGGGAGTTTCTTCTCAGATTCTCTACGTCAACTAAGAGAAAGGGCGGTCCTGAAGCCCTCTTTGAGATCAAGCAGCGCGGGAATGAGACTTGGTCTCAGTTTGTGGATCGATTCCAAAGAGAGATTTTGGACATTGAGGTTACTGACCAAGAGATGTACCGAGTGGCTCTTATCCACGGTCTTCGTGAGGGGCCTCTCAAATTTGAAGCCAACGTCCGTGCTCCAAGGACTTATCAAGAGTTAATTGCTCTGGCCAACTCATACATCCGAGGCGAAAAGAGCAATCCAGGCTTCGTCTCCAAACTTCTATCCGAGGAGGATCCCTCCCGCAAGCATCCTCCAAGGTCTCCTCGCAATCACGCCCCAACTTACTCAAGGAAGGAGAGAAGGCTTCATCACCAGCGATACTCCTTCCCAAGCCGAGACAATGCTCAAGACTCATTGCTACCACTAGCTCCTTCTCAAACAGCAACTGTTCAACAAGAGCAAGACGATGACTTGCATGAGTCTGATCTCGACGATGTCGTGCAAGAAGTAGTCCAGATCATGAAAGACAGGGCCAACTACAAGAAGCCCTATCGGCCGACCGATCAGAGGTCTAGAAACTCAGAGCCTTACTGTGAATTTCACAAAGAGTCAGGCCATCGAACAGAAGACTGCCGAGCATTCTGCCAGCTTGTGCAAAGGATGCTCCGGCAGGGCAAGATGCATGACTTGCTTCCTAAAGAAGATCGCCCTGATCCATCAACTTCAAGGGGCAAAGAAATTTCAGACGCTCCTCACTCCTCAAGAGGGGTGAGCCAAGTCGAAGAATTTCCTCTCCTCGTTGTTAACAGAGAAGTCGAATGCTTCGATGCCAACAACGAGGGTGTGCTGGGAATGATCCAATGCTAGCGATGGACTTCACAGTCCTCCAAAGCGATGGACTTCACAGTCCTCCAAAGCTCCTTGCAACCTACAGGGGTTATCTCAACCCTTACTCTCTCTCCTTTTCAAACATTTTCATTACAACACTTCTCAGTGTTCTTTACTTGCTTTCCAGCAAAGCTTTTATTCAGGGATCCCGTACTGACACAGTTCCCTTCTTGTGTTGCTCCTTCCTCTCTTCTCCCTCTCTTAGGATCGTTACGCCAATGAGATTTCGCCGAGTCTGAAACGTTCCCTCCGTAGTTTGTTCTCGCACTACCGCTTCGACCACACATGGCGGGAGTATACCCATGTGTGCAGTGGGAGCAGTTCAATCACGGGAATGGGCTTCAGACTTAGGATCCTAGCCAACATCTGACACAGAGTGTGTGCTAGGGGAGCCCCATGTGTTAGCTCTGTTGTGCGTCCTATAGGATACACTACGGTTAGGATGATCTTCGCTGGACAAGCAATGGCGATCAAGCGTAGCCTTGTCTCTTTGCTCATCCTTCAACTGTGGTGGCCAAAGCACTCTCCGGTATCCTCGATCTGTGCCTTCTCGGGTTCGCAACTCCACTGATCAATACACAGACAAGATAGGCCTCTTGGCACAACCCGTCTCATTGATTAGTGATGCTTGTACCCAAGGCGAGAGAGCGGTCCTTCTAGCGGTCCTTCTCAGGACCTTTCCCTTGCTTTCCTCTTTTGTGCCCTCCTTGAGGATGCGCGACCAGCCCGCTTTGAGCAGGATCATGCTCGGAATGATTTTTCGGGAAAGTGATGCATAAGGCCCACGGGGAACACCTGTGGCAGCATTCAACCCTCCTTAGTCATTCCGAATATGGACCTCTTTTTCCTTTTCCCCCCTCCTTGAGGATGCGCGGCCAGCCCGCTTTGAGTAGGACTGTACTCGGGATGATTTTTCGGGCAAGTGATGCATAAGACCCACGGGGAACACCTGTGGCAGCATTCAACCCTCTTTAGTCATTACGGGTACAGACCTCCTTTTCTCTCTTCCCTCCTTTCACAGGTGAACAGGTTAATCCAACCTGCCAAAAGGATTTCCAGCCATGTCAACAATTAGTGCTCGATTCATTAATCTGGACTTCGTGATAATGTTCATCGGCCATTTCTCTTGCTACTTGGTCATATCGACCCTATCTCATCAACCTTCATGGGTTATCTCAAAAAGATTTTCAGCAATCACTTTGCTTATGCTCACCTCATATACTTTGCCTGCTCAAGCTCTATCATATGGAGATTCACAGAGCTACTCATTATTCTTGCCAAAGTCTAATGGCGTCAAACATTAATCGAGTCATATCAATATTTTTTGGTATGGTTCTGGTGCGGTTATCCTCGCGTCTTATTTGCTTCTAATCTCTCTCCACACAGAGGTTAGCAAACCCTTGCAAGCCTTCTCCACAGGTACTTGCAAGCTCCATTCATATGCAAATTGTCTACTTCTAACTTTTCTCTTTGTAGAGAACAACAGACACCTGCAAGCCTCATACAGGTACTTGCAGTTTAAATCATTATTTTATCTCTGCTGTTTACTCTTCACTTTGCAGTGGTTAGCAGACATCTGCAAGTCATTCAGGTACTTGCAAGTTACTTTCATGTACTATGCATACTCTTAACTCTTCTCTCGCAGAGACCGCCAAAGATCTGCAAGTTCCTTCCAGGCACTTGTAACTCATTTTTTCTGTCCTTGTATACTCTTTTCCCTTCTCTTTTTGCAGAGAATGACAGGTGCTTGCAAGCCTCTATCAGGTACTTGCAAGTTATTATGCCTTTCTGTTTTCCCTCACTATTGTTTTGCAGAACTTTACAGAAGACACGCCTTCTTCGTTTTGCAAAAACAAATTCAGGTACACACTCGATGTGCCACCCATACATGCTTACCCTAACTTTCCTTTTGCAGGAAAATAGACAGGAAGCACCAAGCTTGTAAGGAGAGTCTTCAGGTTCTATCTCTCCTTGCTCCTCTTCTTCCGTTGGGGTGGATCACGATTTTCGTGGGTCTCCAACTTTTTCGAAGTTCTTTTCGGAACTTGAAAAAGTGCGGGGATTATGTTAACCCAAAAATCGGCGATCCTTCCCAAGGTGGCCAGCTGGCTAGTCGCGACCCTTAGGTTCTCCCTTTCGATCGCGACAAGTCCCCGTGTATGCGGACAGTTTTCCATGTCCGCCTAGGTTTCCTAGCAACCGCGTGCCCTGCGGGACGGCGGGTTGTTCCCATGGCTCACCCTCGCGGGACATGCGGTTAGGTCCGCTAATCGTGCAGTTCTTTTCCTTGCAGGAGTTCGCCAACAGCACCACCGGGAGCGACCTCCTAATCAGCCCAAGTAGCGGCAGTCTCCTGCCGCCATCCGTCGGGGTCGCCCACCAGGGGCGACCTCCCTGCTGCCCGAGAGGCGGCGGCCTCCTGCCGCCGTCCGTCGAGGCCGCCCACCCGGGGCGGCCTCTGCCCGCCAGCCGGGCGGACTACCCCTGGAGTCCACCCAGGCCGCCCGCAAGGGGGCGGCCAGGCCCGCCGGGCGGACTCCCCCTGGAGTCCGCCCAGGCCGCCCGCTAGGGGGCAGCCCCGGCGTCCCGCCGGGCGGACTCCCCTTGGAGTTCGCCCAGGCCGCCCGCTAGGGGGCGGCCCCGGCGACCAGCCGGGCGGACTCCCCCTGGAGTCCGCCCAGGCCGGCCGCAAGGAGGCGGCCAGGCCCGCCGGGCGGACTCCCCCTAG
Organism: Platanthera guangdongensis; assembly: GCA_039583875.1. Taxonomy (NCBI): domain Eukaryota; kingdom Viridiplantae; phylum Streptophyta; class Magnoliopsida; order Asparagales; family Orchidaceae; genus Platanthera; species Platanthera guangdongensis. Next base: position 184,660,603 of record CM077158.1, read on the forward strand.
AGTCCGCCCAGTCCGCCCGCTAGGGGGCGGCCCCGGCGACCAGCCGGGCAGACTCCCCCTAGAGTCCGCCCAGGCCGCCCGCAAGGGGGCGGCCAGGCCCGCCGGGCGGACTCCCCCTGGAGTCCGCCTAGGCCGCCCGCTAGGGGGCGGCCCCGGCGACCAGCCGGGCGGACTCCCCCTGGAGTCCACCCAGGCCGCCCGTAAGGGGGTGGCCAGGCCCGCCGGGCGGACTCCCCCTAGAGTCCGCCCAGGCCGCCCGCTAGGGGGCGGCCCCAGCGTCCCGCCGGGCGGACTCCCCATGGAGTCCGCCCAGGTTGCCCGCTAGGGGGCGACCTCCAGCTCTCTGTAGGAGGATCCGCTTGCTTCATCAGTCAAGGTGGAGGACGCAAAATCTCAGTCCGCGGAGTCCGCGCAGGTCGTCATGCTGATGTCACTGGGCCCCGCTTCTTCAAGAACTTCCCTGGGCCTATAAATACCCCCTGAAGCCTCTCATTCAAGGATCCTGGTGGTGGAGATAAGTCTTGCCAGCTGCCCCTGCGGACTCCATTTTCCAGTCCGTCATCACCTCTCCAGCAAGCTCAGCGGACTCAGTTTCCTGTCCGCGCAGTCCTCCACAGCTCTTCAGCAGCTTGCCAGCAGACTCTGCAGACTCAGTTTCTCAGTCCTCCAGCAGCTAGCAGACTCTTTTACTTAGTCTCTGGCAGCTTCTCTTCTCTGCTTTCTGGCAACTTCTTCTCTCTTAGCCGCCAGCTTCTCCTTGTACCCCTTTTATTGATTTGTTGTAAAGGTGTACTTGTAAGCTTGTAACCTCTAGCTTTTAATAAAAGGAAAGCCCGTCGCAGGAGTGGCATTTAGGCCGCGACGGGCGAAGTGTGTTGTTGCCGCTGCTAGCGGCCCCCTCTTCTCTCCTCTGCTTAGCAAGCCTTGCTCCTCTGCTCAGCAAGCCTTGCTCCTCTGCTTAGCAAGCCTTGCTCCTCTTCTCAGCAAGCCTTGCCCTCAGCTCAGCTCTCCTCTCCTCGGCTTTCAACCTGCAAGTGCAACCGTTGCGATTACTGTCTGCTCGACCATTCCCGGTCTCCCTCCTCTTCCCCTCTTGATCAACCCTCTCTGTTGATCAAGGCTCGCCTCTTCTCTCAAGCCTCTCCCTTCCTCCGCAACCTCTCCTTCCTCCTCACCTAGCCTGTGAGGCCCAATCACCCCCTCGGTGATAGCTGTCCCCCCGGTGCCGTTTTCGCGCATCAACAAACTCCACACCTGAATGTCCAACATATAAAATCTCCTCATTTATATATAACATAGGAATGTTTTACAAATACAAACAGTTTGCCTTATGGCCTTACAGGGCTTTCATAACAGTGGCCTCAACATTGGCGTACAGGCCAGCCACGAATAAATAAAATACAACATTTCAAAGTTTTATCTTCGAGGGCTAGCAGTAGCAGTAAATGCAGCAGGGACTTCATCCCTTATGCGTCCCGCTCGGCTCTCCAACACCTGCACAGGGACAGCCTACCCAACGGTGGAAAATAGAGGCAACGGTCAGCATTCAGCTGACCAATTTATAACGACCGTACCCCTTTTCCCGGGGCAGTGTTATTCTTTCCAGCAGGCATAACATTTCACAAGCATATATATAGCTCATATAATGTGCTTTCACGCACACATTCCATCACAACTGTCAGCCACTCGGCTCGACGATCCATGCACTCCGTGCACATTCTTGCTGTACCAGTGAACCAGGGTCATACCACCGTATCTGTGTCACAACCCAACGGTAAAACATTGAGCATTTCACTCCATGGCGTACATCCGGAGTTCTAGTCATAGGACACCGGGATTGGCCCGTAGCCCCCCATTGTGTCATGGCACGCAGGCCTATGACTCTTGCTATGTGCTCCAACAGACCGCACTTTCAAGTCTCACGTCGTACGGACATAGCGCAGGTCTGATCATCCACCCCCCGTTGCTCAAATCACCTTGCCATCACCGAGCACAACGTACTCGCGGCTATATCAAAGGCGCAGGTCGGTTTCACCAATCCTGTTCTGGCATTCAAGCCTGGGTGCTTTCCTGGGTACACCAGTACTTACTCTTACACCCTTTTTATCTCACACATCAGCGTGTCTTTCCGAGGCACGCCAGTACTTCCTGCTACTCCCTTTTACAGGTATGACACCGCAAATTTCACAAATGTCAAGGGTATTTCCATGGCTTACCATGCCAGTACTTCCTGCTACTTCCTTTCGCAGGTCCACCCATGAACATCAAGCATTAAAAAAGGTATTTCCTGGACTTCCAATCAAGTACTTCCTGCTACTTCCTTTCACAGGTACAATCCAATAACACAGACATCACAAGCATCACAAGGGGATTTTCCTGTACTACCACTCCAGTACTTCCTGCTACTGCCTTTCACAGGGTTAACCCGCCGACTCCTACACTACACGTTTATCACGGAGTCTTCTCCGATTCGCATATGCAACATCACCAATCTAGACCAACCTGTCTAGATGGGCTTCACACAGCATGCCTATTGATGAATTGTAAATATACCTATTTTTATGTACATTAATTAAGTAATTTTTGTTTATTTTCTTTGCTTTCAGTCAATTTCCTTTAATAAATTGTTCATATTTTGTTAAATTTGATTCTAACTTAACTTATTTTGATTTTCTAAAATTTCAGAAAAACTGCCCAAAAATGACCTGACACGCCCGTGTAATATTGGTCACGCCCGTGACCAGGGCGTGACAGTTCAAAACCCGTGAAATCAACAAAATTCTGAAGAAATTGATGGACACACCCAATATCACGCCCGTGTCATTTGACACAGCCCGTGACCCCTACCCATGTAACGCGCGCTCGACGTTTTCGGCTCGACGATCGTCGAACAACCCGACACTCCCAGAGTCATTTGGAAAGTCATATAGATGAAAAGATTATGATCATGGACATGTTTGATTAATGAAATGAGTCTTGTAGTACAATACTTAGAGAGTCGTCTCCCTACGGGTAGTATTGTGAAGGGATGTAAGTGTGGTGTTGACCGTCACTTGTTTTGGTTGTGTTGAGATAAGGTGTGGATGGATGGTTGGGCTGTGTCCTCGTGTTTACTTCCGAGGCCCCTTCCATGATATGTTGATGTGGTATTTGAATGTGGTGTGAGTCGACATGCGGTGTCGTAATCCTGGGTTAAGGATAGTGTGGCAGGTCTACGGGCTCGCCAGTCATCACAACGACGGGAGTTGGCAGTTAGACTTGGTCGGGTTGGGCTGTGTCCTCGGTGTTCACATCCCGAGGCCCCTCCGGCCATGTTAACGGTTGGGCTGTGTCCTCGTGCTTTCTTCTGAGGCCCCTTCCGGGTCACACAAGGCCAGTTCGGGCTGTGTTCTTGGTGCACATCTACCCAAGACCCCGCTGGGCCATAGTACGCATGGGCTCCGCTGTTGTGTTCTTAGCGTTGAGGCGTACGGAGGCCTAGGTGAAGTAGTGTGATACCCGCCTAGTAGTAGAAGTGCCCGTTCTACTGTCACCGCCTGGTCACGGCGGCTGATGCCTGAGAGGTTAGCTACCTGCTCGAAAAGTGGAAACTATAGTCTGTGTCGACATAGCAATTGCATGGGTGTGCATGGGTGAGTCATTGCATAGCATTCATAGCATATCATAACATTGCACAACAAGATCCTCATCGTATAAGTTTGTATGGGCACTCCTATACGATGAGTTACTTTATGTAAACCAATCCTTAACTTATAAGTTTGTATGGACATTCTTATAAGTTAAGTTACTTTCCTGTTGTAGATTTCCTTACACCTGTTGATATATGATGTTAGCTAGTAGAACTGTTAGATTATATATTATATTCATGTACCTTGCCACCTGCTTATACTCCTTACTTTCATACTTATTATATATTATACTCTTGTTCCTTTTCTCCGCCCGGTGCCGAGGAGTCGCCGGGGGAGCGGATGTGAAACCACTTTGTCGTTTCGACTAACGGTTGCTACGTCTTCCTTTTTAGGAGGTCACGCCGCAGGTAGAGCAGCCGCAGACTACGCAGCAGGACAGCCAGGCCTGGACGACAGGGCCTGAAGTGACGGTGTCGTAGATACCGTCGGTTACTGATGTTAGTATTTTGATTACTCTGATGTAGCCTGTTTGGGCAATGATTAGCTGTACTCTGATATTTTGTAGAAGCATGTTTAGCTTCTCATTGTTTCATGTTTTTGGACATTATATACTTAGTGTGGATTTTGACTTCTCTTGCTTATTTATTTGGTTGGGTTGACATTTATATTGATATGGTTGTAGCCGGCGGAATAGGCGTCTTGTGGTACAGGTTAGCCCGTGTGCTAATGCTACCGCAAGGCGGCTGTTCCGGGCATAAGACTCCCCCTTCGTGCTGTGTTTTGGGATCCGGGGAGGAGGGGTCTTACAAATGGTATCAGTTTGCCACGATCCTCAACTAAGAAGTCATTCAACAATGGTGCCACCCCCGTTTGGTTAGTCAGTTGGGGGACAAACTGACTTAGCGGAAGCAGTGGTGTGCCCATATGTAATTCACATTAAGTTTGTCCAACTTTGACCTTAAGTTTAGCCAACCTGACCACAAATTTGTCGTGTACATGTAGGTTCCACTGCATGTTGAGCCGATGGGGGGTAATCCTACCCCTCCCATACCCACTCAGTTCCAACAGTCTGAGTTGGGGCAGACGCTCACCGCCATTCTTGATGCTTTTAAGGCACAGCAGGCTCCGGTGCAACAACAGGCCCCGAGCTCCAACTGGCTGAGCACCTTCCGGGCTCTCTCCCCTCCCGTCTACCTTGGGACAGAGTCAGCCGTACGTACGGAGGAATGGCTAGACATGGTACAGGAGTTGTTGGCTGGTATCCGTTGCCCGACCAACATGGCAGTGACGTTGGCAGTGTCCGTCTTGGACTTACATGCGAAGAGGTGGTGGAAGTCCCTCATGGGCTCTACCTTCCAAGGCCGGATCTACATAGAGATAAGTTGGAGTGAATTCTCGGGTGTTTTCTTGGAGCACTTTATCCCTACATCGGCCCGAGATGAGCTTGAGCAGAGGTTCCTTCTACTAAAGCAGGGATCAAAGTCGGTTACAGAATACCAGCGGGAATTCCAGCATCTCGCAAGGTTTGCAGATTCTTATGAGTTGGATGATAGAGGTTATGCCAAGCGCTTCTATAAAGGGCTGCGAGATCCCCTAAGGCAGTCCCTTTTGTTTATAGCGGATGTTAGCTTGGCGGAGATCATTGATATGGCGAAAAGATTGGAGGCGGACCACCTGGGATGTAGTAAGAGGCCTGCGGAGGACGTGATGGAAGCCGGCCCAAGTAATAGAAGGAGGCGGGACTTTAGAGGAGGAATAGGTTGTCAAAGAGGTGGAGGGCGTGTCCACCAAAAGTATAGGGTGGAGCATCCAGTTCCTCAGCCGCCTGCGTTGCCTCCACCCCCACAGCCTCAGCAATTTCAACAACCTGAAGGGCGTCGTGGTCTGGTGTGCTTCGAATGCAACCAGCCGGGCCACATCCGGCGTCTTTTCCCGCAGCTATATGGGAACGCCCCTCCTGCTCTCCCTCCTGCTCTCCCTCCAGCAGCTCCACGAGGGCAGGGATATATGCGTGGTCGAGGACGAGGACCGCCAAGAGGAAACCCCGGACCGGTCCGGGATCAGGTGTACGCGCTTGACATGGCGCAGGAATGGAACCCACAAGATGTGATTGCAGGTATCATTTAATTAATTTACATATTTGCATGGTCTAACTTGAATTGATTAGAACTTACTAGACACTAGCAATAAGTTTTGGTTGTTGGTACTTAGGCACCGTGATTATTGGCGGGAAGACGGCATATGCGCTGTTCGATACCGGTGCCTCACACTCCTTTGTGTCTGAGGATTTCATAAAGACGTGGAGGGTGTACAGTACTTCACTAGCATAGCCCGACGTGTACGCCTTCCGGATGGCTCGGAGATGATCGCAACCTCCAAGTGCGAGTTGGAGTTATTTATTGATGGGAAGGCCTTTGATACGCCGGCCACGGTTCTGAGAATGCCAGAGTTTGACATCATTTTGGGCATGGCATGGCTGGATTGGCACTTCGCGAGGATCGACTGGGCGGAGAAGCGGATCTATTTGAGACATGGAGACTCTGACGTCATCTTCCAAGGTATTGGCTTCGCGCCTCGCATGATGTTATCTTCCGTCCAAGTTGTAAAAGCTCATATGAAGGGGGACGAGGTCTTCATGATCTGGTTCGAGTTGAAGGAGGTAGCGTTGGAATTAAAGGATGTACGGGTTGTGCGGGATTTTCCCGAGGTATTTCCTGAGAAGCTACCAGGATTACCTCCGCATAGAGAGGTTGACTTCCAGATCAATCTAGTACCAGGTGACAATCCTGTGTCCAAGGCTCCGTACAGAATGGCCCCGAAAGAACTCGCGGAGTTTAGAGTTCAATTGCAAGAACTAGTAGATTCAGGGTTCGTTCGCCCCAGTTCATCACCATGGGGAGCCCCTGTGCTGTTCGTAAAGAAGAAGGATGGAACCCTGCGATTGTGCATAGATTATCGGGAACTCAATCGGTTGACGGTGCGGAACACTTATCCACTACCTCGGATCGATGAGTTGTTCGATCAACTAGTGGGAGCACATTGGTTTTCTAAATTGGATTTGCGCTCCGGATATTATCAGTTGAGGATACAAGAAGGGGACATCCAAAAAACGGCCTTCAGTTCGAGATATGGTTTGTATGAGTTCACAGTAATGCCGTTTGGGCTCACAAATGCCCATTAGGCCTTCATGAGCTTGATGAACAAGGTGTTTGAACCGTATTTGGACATCTTCGTCATTGTTTTCATCGACGACATCTTGGTCTACTCAAAGACGGAGGAGGAGCATGTCGAGCACCTGACCTTGGTTTTGAAGAAATTGAAGGAGCACGCCTTGTATGCCAAGTTTAGCAAGTGTGAATTCTGGCTTAAGGTGGTTGCCTTCTTGGGGCATGTGATCAGTGGAGCAGGATTAGCGGTGGATCCAGCAAAGGTGCGAGCCGTGAAGGAGTGGTCGCCCTTGAAGTCGGCGGCCGATGTACGAAGCTTTCTTGGGCTTGCTGGGTACTACCGCAAGTTCATCAAAGGATTTTCCAAGATTGCCCTTCCTCTTACCTCCTTGACGAAGAAGGGTGTGCCATTTGAGTGGACACCTCAATGTGAAGCGGCATTTCAAGAGTTGAAGGATAGGCTTACCTCCGCCCCCATCCTTGCACTTCCGTCAGGGAAGGAAGGATTTCAGGTTTATACGGACGCGTCATATCAAGGGATGGGAGCGGTATTGATGCAGCACGGGCATGTGATCGCTTATGCTTCAAGGCAGTTAAAGAAACATGAAATCAATTACCCGGTTCATGATTTGGAGTTGGGAGCAGTGGTGTTCACTTTAAAGGTCTGGAGGCATTATTTATATGGATTCCACTGGGAGATCTTTTCCGATCACAAAAACTTGAAGTATGTCCACACTCAGAAGGAGTTGAACCTGAGACAACGGCGGTGGTTGGAATTTCTATGTGACTATGAGTTCACCATGAACTACCACCCCGGGAAAACGAACTCGGTAGCCGATGCCTTGAGTAGAAAAGCGCCAGGCTCTAGCCCAGAGTCTCGGTTGATGAGTATGGAGTTGTCTCGGATGATCGAGGAGATGGAAATTACTCTAGTGTTCAAGGCACCTTCGGCAGAGTATGCGGAGTATTTGGCCAACATGAGCATAGTTTGTGATATCCGAGACCGGATTCGGGTGGAGCAAGGAATGGATGCGGCCTTGGCCCCGGCAATCAAGGCAATTGAAGATGGGACCACTGATGAGTACACACTCAAAGACGGCCTCGTTTATTTTCGTGGCCGACTCTATATTCCCAAGGGCGGCAAAATTCGGGAGGATATCTTGAGAGAGGCATATTCCTCTCAATATTCAGTGCACCCGGGTATTGCTAAGATGTAAACCGGATTGCGAAAGACCATGTGTTGGCCGGGAATGAAGAAGGATGTCCGGTATTATGTCACTCATTGTGAAGCATGTCAAAGAGTGAAGGCTGAATGCAGGAGTCCCGGTGGTTTGTTGCAGTCGCTGCCCATCCCCGAATGGAAGTTCGAGGATATCTCCATGGACTTTGTTCATGGGTTACCCCGTTCCCGCTCCGGGAATGATTCAGTGTGGGTTATTGTTGATCGACTGACAAAGGTGGCCCGGTTCATTCCAATGAAGAAGGAAGCACACGTGGATGTTTTGGTACGCCTTTTTGTGGAGCAATTTGTACGGTATCATGGCGTGCCCAAGACAATTGTTTCGGATCGGGATGTTCGGTTTACATCCAATGAGTGGAAGGCGGTACAGGCGTATTTGGGCTCGCGCCTAACCTTTAGTACTGCATTCCACCCACAGACGGACGGGCAGTCTGAAAGTACCATCAGGACACTGGAAGATTTATTGAGGTTATGTGTGCTGGACAGAGGAGAGCCATGGGAAAGGCTCTTGCCACTAGTGGAATTCTCCTATAATAATAGCCATCAGGCGAGCATCGGCATGGCGCCCCATGAAGCCATTACGAAAGAAGGTGCAAGACTCCCTTGTCTTGGGTGCAAGATGAAGATCCGAAGGCATTGGGAAACGAATACATAGATGATACTGATGTGGCGGTCAGATTGATACGAGATCGCATGTTGGAGGCTCAAAGTCGACAGGCGAAATATTACAATAAAAAGCACCGGATGGTGGAGTTCCAAGTGGGCGAAAAAGTGTTTCTCAAGATTCGGCCGATGCATGGTGTGTCGCGGGTACGTGGGGTGAAAAAGCTCAGCCCAAGGTATGTTGGGTCTTATACTATACTAGAAAGGATCGGCCCGTTGGCCTATCGGTTGGAGTTACCACCAGAACTAGAAAATCTCCACGACGTGTTCCATGTGTCGTCGCTTCGAAAAGCACTGTTGCGGCCCGACCAGTATATTCCCACTATTGATGGTGCAGTGGCATCAGATAGGTCTGTGCGACTAGAGCCGGTGCGGATTGTTGACAGCGAGACAAGAACATTACGCCGCAAAAGTGTTCCCTAGGTGAAGGTGCTATGGTCGAATCATGGGAAAGAGGAGTACACGTGGGAGCCAATGGATTTGATGCAGCAACGCTACCCGGAGTTGTTTGCTCAAGGTAATCTTATTTAAAAGCATATGTTAAATTTCCTGTTATGCATTTCTCCCCTCAGCCTAAGCCTGATTTCGGGGACGAAATCTTTTATTTTATTTATAGGATTTGTAACGTCCCGAATCGCTCTAGGCCCCTCGTGTGTGTTTTTGAGTCAGGAGGGTTGACTCGAGTCCTGAGAAGTGCAGGGAATTGGACTGCACTTGTGGAGAAGTGGAGAAATCAGTGCAGAGAGACACGGGTAGTGACACGGGTAGCGACACGGGTAGTGACACGGGTAGTGACACGGGTAGTGACACGGGTAGCGACACGGGTAGCGACACGGCCGTGTCCCTAGCCATGTGCGTCGAGTTGAGCTCGACGAGGCATGTCGAGATCGGCGAGCCGTGTCGACATCATGTGACACGGGTAGCGACACAGGCGTGTCACTACCCGTGTGTGTCGAGTTACACTCGACACGCCGTGTCGAGTCTGACGAGTTGTGTCGACATCATGTGAGACGGGTAGTGACACGGGCGTGTCCCTACCCGTGTGTGTCGAGTTCCACTCGACGAAAGGTGTCGAGATCGACGAACTGCGCGTCGACTTCGACGAATGAACATGATACGGGTAGAGACACGGGCGTGTCCCTACCCGTGTGCTCCAGTCGACGATTTTGATGGATCGTCGAGATGCAACCCGAGAAGGACACGGCCAAGGACACGGCCAGGAACACGGCCGTGTCAAATATTGAACCGACATGAAAACTGTCGTTGCCGCTTCGCCTGGCAGGACACGTGTAAGGACACGGCCGTGTCCCTACCCGTGTCACATTTTATATATAAGGGAGAGATAAAACCCTAGCCATTTTATTGCTCATTTCATCCCCTAATTCCTGTGAGAACTCCTGGTGAGAGGAAAAATTGCTGGAGCAAGTTCTACCGGAGGAGATCCGCCATCGCCGTGAAAGAGAAGATGCCGCCAAGGAGAACTACGAGATCCATGGCCAGAAATGGTGGTACCGCTGGAGCCAATGTGAGTTTCCTACCCTCTACCTTAGTGCTAGATCTATAGTTATTTTCCTAGGAGAGACATCGGCTCAAAAGAGTCTTGATGGAGAGAAGAAGTCTTCTAGGTTTGGTCATGCTAGGACTTGTGTTCTAGATTTTAGATCTCTTCAACCACTCTCTTCTTCTATGTAATGATGGAGAATGGTTTCGTGAAGAGTATTGGCCTCATGAGGTTGAATAAGGGTGGAGGAAATTATGGAATGATTTGGGATGAGCGCATTGAGGAGGAAGATGAACCGATGCCGTTCATGCCGCCTTAAGATGCGCGCAGAATCTGTATTCTGCGCGCAGCGAACTTCGTGGCCATTTTTATGTGTGACATGTCCAGATCTGGGCTTTCGGATAAACACGAAAGTTGAATCCCTTGAAAATACCTTTCCAACGAATGGTTACACGACTTCTAGCGAAGTCTGTAGCCATGGGAAAGTCTAAACGAAAATGGTGTTCAATAAATTCTGTATGCAGAAACTGTGTTCTGTACGCAGCGGACTTCAAGTCCGATTTCAAATAGGATAGTATCGAATCTGGGTTGAGGTCTGAATACGAGAATTGTAGACCTTGGAAAGACCTTTCCATCGTGTGGTTACACGTCTTCTCCGGATTCCTATAGCTTCAGAAATCTCCGGTCAAAGTTGCTGTCCAGATTCAGCCTGCACCTAAATTCTGGGCTTAATGGAAAATGAATTTTGATTCGGTGGAATTAATAATGCAAGACACTTGGCTTGTTGCAGATTTCATATTATCAAATTGAGAAATAATATTATTTAAACGAACTGAATTGGTAGGCATTGAAAGATTGATAATTGTGCACTTCATGTTTATATTATGACATTATCAAATGAAAAGTGTGATAGATCTTTATATGCGCATCATGTTTATATTACATTGTCATCATTTGGAAAGTCATATAGATGAATAGATTATGATCATGGACATGTTTGATTAATGAAATGAGTCTTGTAGTACAATACTTAGAGAGTCGTCTCCCTACGGGTAGTATTGTGAAGGGATGTAAGTGCGGTGTTGACCGTCACTTGTTTTGGTTGTGTTGAGATAAGGTGTGGATGGATGGTTGGGCTGTGTCCTCGTGTTTACTTCCGAGGCCCCTTCCATGATATGTTGATGTGGTATTTGCATGTGGTGTGAGTCGACACGCGTTGTCGTAATCCTGGGTTAAGGATAGTGTGGCAGGTCTACGGGCTCGCTAGTCGTCACACCGACGGGAGTTGGTAGTTAGACTTGGTCGGTTTGGGCTGTGTCCTCGGTGTTCACATCCCGAGGCCCCTCCGGCCATGTGAACGGTTGGGATGTGTCCTCGTGCTTTCTTCCGAGGCCCCTTCCGGGTCACACAAGGCCAGTTCGGGCTGTGTTCTTGGTGCACATCTACCCAAGACCCAGCTGGGCCATAGTACGCATGGGCTCCGCTGTTGTGTTCTTAGCGTTGAGGCGTACGGAGGCCTAGGTGAAGTAGTGTGATACCCGCCTAGTAGTAGAAGTGCCTGTTCTACTGTCACCGCCTGGCCACGGCGGCTGATGCCTGAGAGGTTAGCAACCTGCTCGAAAAGTGGGAACTATAGTTTTTGTCGACATAGCAATTGCATGGGTGTGCATGGGTGAGTCATTGCATAGCATTCATAGCATTTCATAACATTGCATAACAAGATCCTCATCGTATAAGTTTGTATGGGCACTCCTATACGATGAGTTACTTTATGTAAACCGATCCTTAACTTATAAGTTTGTATGGGCATTCTTATAAGTTAAGTTACTTTCTTGCTGTAGATTTCCTTACAGCTGTTGATATATGATGTTAGCTTGTAGAACTGTTAGATTATATATTATATTCATGTACCTTGCCACCTGCTTATACTCCTTACTTGCATACTTGTTATATATTATACTCTTGTTCCTTTTCTCCGCCCGGTGCTGAGGAGTCGCCGGGGGAGCGGATGTGAAAAAACTTAGTCGTTTCGACTAACGGTTGCTACGTCTTCCTTTTTAGGAGGTCACACCGCAGGTAGAGCAGCCGCAGACTACGCAGCAGGACAACAAGGCCAGGACGATAGGGCCTGAAGTGACGGTGCCGTCGATACCATCGGTTACTGATGTTAGTATTTTGATTACTCTGATGTAGCCCGTTTGGGCAATGATTAGCTGTACTCTGATATTTTGTAGAAGCATGTTTAGCATCTTATTGTTTCATGTTTTTGGACATTATATACTTAGTGTGGATTTTGACTTCTCTTGCTTATTTATTTGGTTGGGTTGGCATTTATATTGATATGGTTGTAGCCGGCAGAATAGGCGTCTTGTGGTACAGATTAGCCTGTGTGCTAATGCTACCGCAATGCGGCTGTTCCGGGCATAAGACTCCCCCTTCGTGCCGTGTTTTGGGATCCGGGGAGGAGGGGTCTTACAAATAGTAAGAATGCATATCTTCTAAAAGTGTAGAGGAGGCAATTTTCAAAGAAGTAGATTCTCTGAAGTCCTCCTTAAGAAGATATCAAAAGAATCCAATCATCATCAGGTTGTTGGAACTGATGTTTCACATTCCCTGTGTTTGAGAATATCAAATCTCATGTTGTATTTGATCATGCCTGGTGTTGATATAGTGTGTAGGTTGATAGCTGCAAGCAAAGAAAAAGAAGACTCCTATAGATACTACCGCCAAGAGATAGAAGTTACCGCGGGACGGTAGCCTTGATTTAATTCGATAGAGCGCTCGGGATGCTATCGCTTCGCACTTGTCCTACAACCCGCACTATCGCACTCGTCCTACCACCCGCACTATCGCACTCAATGTTCCAAGGCATTGAGTGCATTGAGACAGCACTACCGCAAGGAGATAGCTCTGGTACCGCTCGACGGTAACCCACTCAATGCTCCCAGGTGTTGAGTTCGTTGAGATAGCACTACCGCTGAGAAATAGCTCTGGTACCATGCCGCAGTAACCCAGTCAATGCACCCAGGCATTTACTATGTTGACACATCACTACCACCAGGCGCTAGCTTAGTATCGCGCAACAGTAACCCACTCAACGCTCCGAGGCATTGAGTGTGTTGAGTATGGCCTACTGTTGTCTAATATCTGCTTAACGCTCTTTGCTAGCTTTGGATAGAGGAAAATATTCATTTTGAATACTTTTCCAAATTTGGCGGACAGCTGGCACATCAAGCATGTGAACTTACCACCGGGTGTTAGTCTTACCGCCAACGGCATCGTATTTTCACAAAGTCATATATAAGAGGCCTCTGTTTCTGTGTTATGTATCTATGATGAAAAATTGACAGGAGTTTGTGCATTTTAGGTTTCAACCGCTCCCTTTACGTTCTGTTCCAAAGTCCTCCATCGAAGAAGAAGTAATTTGTCTCCCTCCTCTTCACACGTGAAGATCTCTGGCCATCCAACATCTATATCGACTACGAAGAGCCGAACGGTTGCTAGCATATGAAGATCACAAGAACCGGTCGTGAATCACTCAATGGAGAAGTCATCAAGATGGAGAAATTAATCTTTTAGGTTCTTTACATCCTTATTCATGTAATCTTTTCTTTGTCTAAATCTTGTGTTGAGGAAAATCGACCAGTAAGGTTCATCGGAATTTGAGGAGGATTCTATGGAAAATCATCCTGGGGATAGGGACGTCTAGATCGGAGGATCTAGTGAGGATTTAAGACCATTACGAGCATGGAGGTGAACAGCCGGCTTGAGGACCTTTCCTAGAAGTAATGGGATAGATACAACCAGTCCGTGGAGCGGGTCGATATAGAAAACACAAGAGTTTTTTTCTCACCACCTTCGATCTCCGGCGTCATGGAGATCACATTTTTGTAGTAACTATTGTTATTTTTAAATCTTGCAATGAAATTTGTTCTCTATGATATTACCTACATGAGTATGTTGCAAATACTGTTTTGATTTCGTGTGTGGTGGTCAAGCGAATTTCCCAAGATAGCGAGTTATGTGACTTACCACCTCGCATTAGCTACCTAACGCCCAATGGTATCTTCGTGTACTTGTTTTCCTGGATCAAAATAATTTGAATTTTCTATTAACACGAAAAACCTTATTCACTCTCCACCCTCTATGGTTGGCCACTCGATCCAACAAGTGGTATCAGAGGGAGGTTGTTCCAAAATGGTTTCTCCACCGAGAATAATGGCCAACCTTGATTTTGAATCCACTAGTGGGGATGGAATGGTGTAGACTAAAAAATCATTAGAACCGCCACTCTTCTTGGGTAAACATTATGAAGAATGGAAAGTGTTAATGAGAAAATTTCTCATAATTCTAGACATAGAGGTGTGGAACATGACATGTATTAAGCCACCAAGTATCCTATCGAAGCACGAGGGTCACATAAACACTAAAGCCATGAATAGTTTATTCTGTGGGCTTGGTCTAGAAATTTTTAAACTCATCTATACTTTTTCTACTGCCTATGAGATATGGAAATTTCTTTAGTCTACTTATAGTTCTCCTTCTGCAGATGTTGATTCTGAGCTGTTCCTCATTGATCCGAGTGAAGAACCAAATGGAGATGTATTTGTGGAGAAAGACACGAAATTCACACCATGGGAAAGTGAAGTTGAAATCTCAACCTTGGATGAGGCAACACACGAAGAATCCAATGACTCTAATCTTGCCCCATCCAGAAGCACTGTAAAAAAAATCAAACCACCTTCGTGTATTTAATTCTATTTTTAAGTCAAACATTATAGATGCTGCTAAACGTAGAATTAAGAAACTAAATAATATTAATTAAAAACTACATTTAGAATATAACCACTTAAAAGTGTATGGTAATATTGAACTCACTAGTGCTTTGTCCAGTTCGCCCATTTGCTCGATAGATAACACATCTACACCCTTTGAAGAGTGTGACAAATTAAATAAAAAACTTAGTGGACAAGTGTCTCTCTCTACAGGATAAAAAAATGAGATAGTGTGTCTAAAAGAATCATCGGTAAAAGCAGATTGCGCTGGATGCACTAATTATAAGACTGAAATTAAGGAGATGATTGAGACTGTTGACGAACTCAGGAGTAAGTATAAAGCTCATATTGAATCCATTTTCCTCATTCTGAAAAATAGCTCAATAACATACGATAGAGCTAGACTGAGTCGCAAAATAAGAATAATGAATTAATTGCAAAAGTCAACATGCTTAAGGGAATTGTGTTTAGAAGCTCTTAATGCGCAACTCACATGGTTCAAGCAAGACCCTAAAGTAGGTTGAATGTGAACGACCATATAAGAACTAAGTCAACCAACTGGAGTAGAGAATGGCAAGTGCATGTAAATGAGCTTCCAAAACATAAGAACCACCATTAGCCACATACACTAGTCACTCCAGTGCTTAGATTAAATGAACGCCAATTTCCGTCTAAGAATCACTATGCTACGGATCCTTATGCCATGAAACAAAAACATATCTCAGAGAACATTATTAACCAATCTTGACCTCCAACGCAATATCGTTCAACTAAAGGATATCGCATAAGAGTTCGTTGAAATGTAATTGAGAACGTGCATCATAAACAATTGTGTAAACCAAAGTTTGTGTGGAGGCCCGAAGTTAAGAATGATAGACCTATATTATCTTGTAGGGCACCCTCACCAGTAAACTTCCCAGGTATATCTTGAAGTGTTTGGGTACCCAAATGATCTGCTCCATCGGGTCGCACTTGGATACCTAAACCACCCATCTCATAACATCCACTATATGCATGAAATAAGCTTTAAACAAACTACAATACGTCTTACTTCACGACATGCTTATAAGGTAATTTTTTTGTAAATATTTTTTAGCTTAGGTCGTTTTTTGTTGTTTTATGTTATGAGGTAGCACAATTAGACAATGTTATCAATCTAAGTAACGTAACAAAAGATCACAACGAGTATAGGGTTGCACAGATCCATCACATGATAATCAACTACTAACAGTGCCTAGAGTGCACCTGTATTATTACACAACAAAATAATAATGTCTAAAGAAAATAAAATAAAAAACTATTCCTCTAAAGAAGGGATTGAGATGTTGAGCTTGGTCATGATTTTCTTCAACATTTTCTTCATCCTCTTCATCTTTCTCGTGTTCCTCTCGATCAGCTGGCTCTGAGCTTCCACCACGCCGGTGATGTCCCGACTGGCTTCCCAAAGGGATCCTACATATGGCAAGGGTGGCTGCGATGTAGATGGCCTCGCGTGTGAAGAGATGGGATTCTCACCCACCTTGTAGACCAATGGGAAAATATAAATATGATAGGCTGGCCAATCAATGGTGGGGTACTTCTCCATACGCATGTTTTTGATCAAACTGCCCAAATGCACTGTGTTTATCTTCTGGCGACCAGGGGACTTGAGGAGAAATGTGTACCGCATCATATAGAGGATACGATCCGCGACGCTGAATAGCTTTCCCTCCAGGATGTACTAGGTCACCATCGAGAGCTGGGTCGTGACTTTCTTAGTGTCCCCGGCCTTGAACATTACGGTGTGATGGAGAATATCCTGAATTATGCGAGCATCTAAGGTAAGCATGTCCATGGTAATAATGAGGTCTTAGTGTTTCTCCATACTATGTATAACCTTATTGATCTTTATACAGTCTCGGCTTTTCCGAAAGACTCCACAATGTCCATGTGCGATAAGTTGGGAAACCAGACATACATCCTCTTGAGATCCTAGTGGGGAAGAGTAACTATGTACATCCTGATGCAGTACGTCACACCCCCATCTAGGTGCGTCTGAGCAGGATCCCAAAGGTTATTGTAAAATTCTCGGGTAAGGGCCGAGGAGAATGGGGCACCAGATGAGATCACTGCAAGCACACCCGATTTTTCCAAGTACTCATAGATATGAGTATATCGATCATCAAAATATACGTTCATCGGAATGCACACAGTTGCATCATCTATAGCTGGGTCAGTGGATACCGACACTTGAGGCCTCTTGGAAAAGATGTGCCGAGCAGACTTGGAACTCGATGAAGCCATATCCTGAAAATAAATCGTGAAACTTTTCAGTAAAATTTATAAAAGTGGGATAACCAAGAATAACAAAATAAAAATTGAAACTGGCCTTTGGATCCCACCGTTGGGCAATAATCTGTTATCGCCATGCGGTAGCGTCGCAGATTGTCTTCGTCTTCTTCAACCGGACATGATCCAAATCCCCATTTTTGGTTTTAATCTTCTCCCAAATGCGGTAGAAAACTTAGATCCATGCTTATATGGAGTAGATGGGATATAGTAACCAAGATCCAAAAACAATATTCAACATGAAAAATCACGGAAAGCTATACCGATGAGATTCCGGCTCCGGATCTTACCAAAAATGTGATTTTTTAAGCAAAACAGTCACTTGAAAACACCAAAGACGTGTGATCCGATCTTTCACAAGCTAGATCCATGAAAACGACAATGATCCGTAGCAAAAAAAAGTAGAAAACAAGAACAAAATCATCTCAAAAACAGTCGCGGATCGCGCTCAAAAACACATGAAGTCAAAACATATAGATCTAAATTGCAGAATACTAGAAATTAGAGAGAAAGAGAGGAAGAGAGTACCTTAAGCTGAAGAAGTAGAGCTCCGAGGAAGGGGAATGTCGACAGAAGTAAGTGAAAATGAGTAGGCATGCAGATCTGGATCTGAACCGAAGTATATATATTCTGAAGCTATCGCGGTGCTATAACTTTACCACCGGCGATAACACTCCTTTTCGTACTATTGATTATCTGCCCAAGTAATTTCAGTAAATTGCTGATATAAACCTCAACACGACTCATTATAATGTGTCACACATTAGCGGGGGCGTAGATGTGTCATCATTAGGATCGCTAATCTGTAATCTACGTCGTGTACTTAACCGGGGAAGGGTTCCAGTGGGACCTTGTATGACGCTGGTGGGAACGAGTGTTAGGTTGAGAGGGTTCTTGTGCGGGCACATGGAATTAAAACACCACCCTACGATATGTGTGCAGCTCCTCATGCCCATCTATCACTTAGTACAGGGCTAAGGTGATGATATAGTATTTGGGTCCAGTGTGTCATGAATATTCTCATGACTATTCCTTTCATAACACAAATGATGTTACATACCTCGTAGTACTTTGCCACATGCACAATATTCTATCGTGCTAACTCTATTTCTTCTTATTTTTTTGTTTCTTTCTATTTATCTTGTTTTATTCGCTTTGTTTGCGTTGTATACCTGTGTTAAAATGAAAACAAAAAACAAAAAAAATCCAAAAATATCCATTTGTTTTTTGTGTGTTGTGTTTGCATTGTTTAATTATTTAAACAAAAAAATAAATATATAAACAAAACAATGTAACTCAATAATTTTTGGGGCACACATGACGTTGATTTAGAAAATAACGCATACGCACAATGTTTAAGTTTCGACTATTAATCTATGTAAACATTGTCCTCCGGTCATGGTGTGTCGTATCTATAGGTGCTTAGCTATTGAGTGCGACAAGATGGGTTAGTGCTTGTTGACTATGCCTCTATGTATGTGTGAGGATTTTGATAGGGGAATGACTTCACACATTCCACACATCCCTTGACGAAGCACTCAAGAAAAATGCTAGGTTTACATGATATACCTCATGACATTGCATCTTAAAACGTTAAAAATACTTTAAATAATCAATGTCACGATATATTTAAGTGAATATATGAAGATCAAAACTTTGTGCAAAATCTCTAGTGCTGAAGTCGTATGTATATAAGTTAATGTCCATCTATCTAGGTGGATAGATTTAGATTAACTCGGGGCTCTTTGAACACACAAAAATATATAAAAGAGATAGCTCAAAGCAAACTAAAAAGAAAACTATGCAATCTATCAAATGTTATGTCAAGAACCCTCCAAGCACTACTCATTCTTCCTTATAAGTCTTTATGAGCATTGTGATGATGAGCACCTTGGTTCAAAGAGTCATTTCGATCTTGTGCATAGACTCTAACTTCAACTTAGTGCCCCGACTTCAAGTCTTGGTATTACATGGATAGCTCTGTGATGTGACTATTCACAAAACTTCTCTTTTGTAAGCATTTTTAAGGATCAAGATCAACATGTAAAATATGAAAGTTTTACTCGGTGTTTTCTCACTTTTTGATGCTACACGTACATGGCATTGCCTTATTTAACGCTTCTATGCATAAGAATAGGACTAAAACTAGACTATATATTTTTAGCACAATACGTACTAGCATACGATATACACTCATGACGTTTACAATGTTGTCCATTTGATTAGATTTACATTGTATTCCTACTCGTTGTGTGCTCAGTCTAGTCTGTGTTGTCCAATTCACATTATCTTTGATAAATGTTTTATCTTTGTCCGCGTATTCTGCTCTAGTTTATGAACCATCTTCTTTATATTCTCTGATTTGCATTTTGTTTTGGGCCACCCCAATGTTTAACACGTCGACTTTTACCTTATGTGTGCGTTGGCTACTATCTATATAACGCTTATTATATCTATTATTTTTATTCCGCATGTCTGGTTTCCCTTGACCTTCCCCTATTTGATATCATCAAAGAGGGAGAATAAATTGTTCATGAGTATGGTTCACGGGTTATGAAAGGCCACATGTAGGGGGAGCATGTTAATAATGTGTGAAGATAGATAGGGGGAGTATGTTGAACATGTGTATAGGGGGATCGTGCTTGAAGGAGAGTTATATAGAGAACCTAAAACATGACATTTCATGATTATATGTTAAATATATTCACTACATCATACATCTCATTGTTATTTCTCATGAACAGGATTTGATATTAACAAAAGGGGGAGTTTGTTGGAACCGACGTTTCAAATTCCTTATGTTTGAGAATATCAACTCCCAGGATGTATTTGATCACGTCTTGTGTTTATAGAGTGTGCAGGTTGACAAGTACAAGAAAATAAAAAGAAGACTCTTATGGATACTACCGTCGAGCGATAGAAGTTACCGCGGGGCGGTAGCAGTGTATTAATTCGACAGAGCGCTGGGGTTGCTTTCGCTTCGCGCTTGTCCTGCCGCCCGTGCTAGACCACTCAACTCTCTAAGGCATTGAGTGCGTTGAGACAACATTACCGCCAGGCGATAGCCCTGGTATCGCTCTGCGGTAACACATTAATTGCTCCCAGTCATTGAGTGCATTGAGATAGCTCTATCGTCGGGTGATAGCTCTGGTACAGCGACGTGGTAACACAATCAATGCTCCCAGACATTGAGTGCATTGAGAAAGCACTACCGTCGATTTCTAACTTGGTACCGCGCCGCAGTAACACACTCAATGCTCTGAGTCATTGAGTGCGTTGAGTCTAACCTACCGTCGGGCGATATCTGCTTATCGCTTCGTGCTATGTTTGGAAAGAGGAAAATATTTGTTTTGAATATTTTTCCAAATTTGGCAGAAAACTGGCACATCAAGCGCATGAACCTACCATCGGGCGCTGGTCTTACCGACGGTGGTAGCCTATTTTCACGAAGATGTATATAAGGCCACATCGGTTTCTGTGTTGTGTATCTATGATGAAAAAGTGATAGGAGTTCGTGAATTGTAGGGTTCGATCGCTCTCTTTGCTTTCCATTCCAAAGGTCTCTGTCGAAGAATAAGAAATTCATCTCCCTCCCATTCACACATGATGAACTCCGGCAATCCAAGATCTACATCGACTACGAAGAGCCGACCGGTTGCTAGCATACAAAGATCTAAAGCACAGGCCGCAGATCACTCGACCAAGAAGTCGTCAAGAGGGAGAACTTAATCTTTTAGATTCTTTATATCATTATTCTTGTAATCTTTTATTTTTTTGAATCTTGTCGTGAGGAAAATCGACTGATAAGGGTCCTCAGAATCCAAGGAGGATTCCGAGGAAAATCATCTCGGGGATAGGGACGTCAAGATCGGAGGATCTAACGGGGCTCTATGACACTTCCTTCCGTGGAGGTGAAGAGTCGGCTTCAGGAACTTTCTCGGAGGGAAAGGGATAGTACCAATCGGTCTGTGGAGCGGGTCGATATAGAAAATACAAGAGTTTTATTTCTCATCACTTTCGATCTCCGGCGTTACGGAGATCACATTTTTGTAGTTGTTCAAAACTATTGTTGCTTTTAAATCTTGTAATGAAATTTGTTTTCTGTGATTTTACCTACATGAGTATGCCTAAAATATAGTTTTGATTTCTTATATGTGGTGGTTCAACGAATTACCCAGGAAAACAAGTTAGGTGACTTACTGCCGCGCGTTAGTTACCTCATTATTATTTCTCATGAACGGGAATTGATATTATCAAACGGGGGAGTTTGTTGGAACTAATGTTTCACATTCTCTGTGTTTGAGAATATTAACTACCAGACTCTATTTGATCACATCTTGTGTTGATAGAGTGTGCAGGTGTAATAACCCCATCCATTTACATCCTATATACTAGAAGGTTCGACCGGGGCCCCACAGCATATACCACAAAACAGGCAGTGAAGTTACGGTATGATACCAGAGTAATGCAGCGCACCCTAACACATTGCATTCTAGCGGAAGCCTAAGCACTAAACTTGAACTCCACACCTGAATGTCCAACATATAAAAGCTCCTCATTTATATATAACATAAGAATGTTTTACAAATACAAACAATTGGTCTTATGGCCTTACAGGGCTTTCACAACAGTGGCCTCAACATTGGCGTGCAGGTCGGCCACGTATAAATAAAATACAGTATTTCAAAGTTTAGCCTTCGACGACTAGCAGCAATAGCAAATGCAGCATGGACTTCAGCCCTTATGCGTCCCGCTTGGCTCTCCAACACCTGCATAGGGACAGCCCACCCAACGGTGGAAAACAGAGGCAACGGTCATCATTCAGCTGACCAATTAATAACGACCCTACCCCTTTTCCCGGGGCAGTGTTATTCTTTCCTGCAGGCATATCATTTCACAAGCATATATATAGCTCATATAATGTGCTTTCACGCACACATTGCATCACAATCGTCAGCCACTCGGCCCGACGATCCGTACACTCAGGGCACATTCTTGGTGTACCAGCGAACCAGGGTCACACCATCGTATCAGGGTCACAACCCAACGGTAAAACATTGAGCATTTCACTCCATGGCGTGCAGCTGGAGTTCTAGTCGTAGGACACCGGGATTGGCTCGTAACCCCCCATTGTGTCATGGCACGCATGCCTACGACTTTGCTATGCGCGCTAACAGACCGTACTTTCAGGTCTCACGTCGGACTGACATAGCGCAGGTCGGATCATCGACCCCCGTTGCTCAAATTGCCTTGCCATCACCGAGCACAACGTACTTACGGCTATATCAAAGGCGCGGGTCGGTTTCACTAATCCTGTTCTAGCGTTCAAGCTTGGGTGCTTTCCTGGGCACACCAATAGTTACTCTTACACCCATTTTATCTCACACATCAGCGGGTCTTTTCGGGGCACACCAGTACTTCCTGCTACTCCCTTTCACATGTATGACACCACAAATATCACAAATGTCAAGGGTATTTCCATGGCTTACCATGCCAGTACTTCCTGCTACTTCCTTTCACAGGTCCACCCATGAACATCAAGCATTACAAAGGTTATTTCCTGGACTTCCAATCCAGTACTTCCTGCAACTTCCTTTCACATGTACAATCCAATAGAACAGACATCACAAGCATCACAAGGGTTTTTTCCTGGACTACCACTCCAGTACTTCCTGCTACTGCCTTTCACAGGGTTAACCCGCCGACTCCTAAACTACATGTTTATTATGGAGTCTTCTCTGATTTGTATATTCAACATCACCAATCCAGACTAACCTGTCTAGATGGGCTTCACACAGCATGCCTATTCCGTACTCCATTTCCAGATTTGTATGCCAAATTGAGGATTCCATGAATCAACCCAAAAGACTCCCACAACAAGCCACCCTCTAGTGGGGGAATCAGATGCACATACCAAAAAGGAAGCCTTCACATGGCTAGGAAGAAAAGTCGTTACCCTTAAAGACCGCTTCGGTGCCATGACCTCCTAGCTGGCTAGAAAGAACCGCAACAGCTTTTCCCCCACAAAGAAGGCCTCAGATCTCAGCTTGACACTCTCAAGCTCCACCAAAGGTCAGCCCCTCTCCCTCCTCCTCCTTCTTCCTCTCCCTTTCTCTCTCTAAGCTTTTTATAAAGATGAAGGCAATAATATAATGAGAACTCTTTCTCAATTTGTGGCCTTAAGGAAGCATGGAGGACTCTCAGCTGTTAGATCCCAGCTGAAGAAAATGGACGGCCACGAAAAAGCCGCAAAATCACTTCTTGGGTCAGACACGCCCTGTGACACGCCCGTGTCACAGGCTGTATACTCTAAACGGTGCACAAACCGCCTTATCCCGAAACAGGTCACGGCCAGGGTACATGCCCGTTTCGGCCCAGACACACCCGTGTCACGGGGCATGTGACTTACTCGACGATCGTCGAGCTCATTTCGTCGACTAGAGGGGGACACGCCCGTGTCGGAAGGTACAAGCCCGTGTCATGGGCGTGTTCCCTTTGTCGATCACTTTCGTTGACCAAAGACTCGAGTGTCGACATAAAGGAGGTGTTGACATAAGGAGGTGTCGACATAAGGTGGTGTCGACACAGGGAGGTGTAAACACAGGGAGGTGTCAACACTGGGAGGTGTCGACATAGGGAGGTGTCGACACAGGGAGGTGTTGACACAGGGAGATGTCGACACAAGGAGGTATCGACACAGGGAGGTGTCGACAAAAGAAGGACACGCCCTAGGTCACGCTGGTGTTACGGGGCATGTCCCTCCCGAACACTTCGTCGAACGCATTTTCGTCGAAGTCGCGACGTCTACACACCCGAGAAGGACACGCCCTGCGACACGACCGTGTCCCAGGCCGTGTCACCCAACATTTTCCCCTTTTGAAATTTGGGTTGTTACAACCCTCCCCTCCTACAAGAAATTTCGTCCTCGAATTTCGTACACAGGAAGGAAAACAGTAATCAAAATGTTAGAACATATGTTATAACAAAAGCTGCATTATACAACCATTTTACAAAAACAGCTCGGGAAAATCAGCTTGCATGGTCAGCTCTCACTCCCATGTCAGCTCCTCACGACCGTAATAGTCCCACCGGACTTTGACCATCCCGACCGTCTTATTCCGCAACTGTTTCTCGGCCCGATCCTCAATTTGAATGGGTCTAACCCTCATTAACCCATACTCTACCGGCACACGATCATCCACGATCACTTGAGCTGAATCTTTCACGGCTTTCCGCAACACCGAGATGTGAAATACATCATGTAATCCACTCAAGTCTGCTGACAGAGCTAGCCGATATGCAGCCTCTCCGACTCTCTCTACCACTTCAAAAGGACCAAGGTATCTTGGACTCATTTTTTTTCAGACGTCGAATTCTGGATACGCCTTTGACGGGCTTGCTCTTCAAGTATACACAGTCTCCAACCGCAAACTCCACTTTCTGGTGCTTGGCGTTGTAGTATTTCGCTTGTCGATCCTGGGTGATGAGGAGCCTCTCTCGAATAGTACGTATGGTCGAGTTTGCTTCATCGACTTCATTACATTTATAAACTCTAGCTTCGCCCGCTTTTACCCAAGCCAAAGGCATACGGTGCCATCCCGATGCTTGCTTGGTAGCTGTTATTATAGGCAAACACCACCATATAGAGATGATCTTCCCGTCTCTTTCCAATATCTATGGCGCACATCTAGATCATATCCTCCATTATCCTGTTGGTCCGTTCAGTTTGACCATCAATTTGGGAACGAAAGGCCGTACTGAATGTCACCTTCGTGCCCAACAATTGATGAACTAGCCTCCAGTCATTTGATGTGAATCGGCCATCTCTATCACTTATGATGCTCTGAGAAACACCATGTAGTCGCACAATCTGCTCAACATATAATTTTGCCAAACTTTTCACCGAATGATCCCGTCTATTCGGTAAGAAGTGTGCCACTTTCGTTAGCCGTTCGACAATTACCCAAATTGAGTCATTTCCGAGCTGAGATCTCAGCAACCCGTGCACAAAATCCATGGAAATATCGTCAGACTTCCATTCTGGAATCAGCAACGACTTCAAGTAACTGCCAGGCTTCTGGCATTCCGCCTTCACCGTAGCACAGGTTTGTCAGTTGGACACATAGTGAGAAACATATTTCTTTAGCCCTGGCCACCAGAATAGCTTTTTCATATCTCTGAACATCTTTGTGCTCCCTAGGTGGATTGAGTACTTCGTATAATGCGCTTCATACATCAGTTCTTCCCTCAATTTACCCAAATTCGGGACGCACAAACGGCCCTCCTTCCGCAAAAGACCGTCATCCCAGGAGAACTTACCCTCTGGCCCATCTTTAGCATAGCGTAGGAGATCTTCATCTAGCCCCGTTCCTCGTCGAATCCGGTCTGCAAGGGCAAACTGCACCTCCATCCAGTTAAAACAGGCATTGGCGGTGGAATTCTTGTGAACATAAGAAATCTCCAACGCTTCTAGCTCCTGGATGAGATGTTCATCATGCCTCTGCAACCAACTCGCCCTTGTCGAAGCTCTCCGACTCAAGGCATCCGCGACTACAGGTCAATTTCTGGGTGTATAGTGAATTTCAAAGGTGTAGTCCCTAAGGAACTCCAAACACCTTCATTATCGCATATTCAAGTCCTTCTGCTCCACTAGGTACTTTAGGCTCTTGTGATCTCTATAGATCTCCAACTTCACGCCATAAAGATAGTGTCGCCACAGCTTTAGTACAAAGATCACCGCCGCCAACTCTAAGTTGTGGACCTTTAGCTGGCGTGAGCCATAAGCAATCACCTTCCTGTTTTGCAGAAGAACGCAGCCTAAGACGCTCCCTGAGGCATCACTATAGATGTCAAATCTATCTATACCACATGGCGATGACAACACAGGTGCCGTGGTCAATCGCATCTTCAACTCTTCAAAAGCTCGTGCGCACTCTGGAGTCCAAACGAACTTCTGATCTTTTCTCGTCAGCGTGGTTAGCGGCAAAGCGATCCTCGAGAAGTTTTCAACAAATCTTCGATAGTAGCCCGCCAGTCCAAGGAAGCTACTGACCTCGGCCCGTAAAGACAACAACGTCCGCTCCTGTATGGCCCTTATCTTCATTGGATCCACTGTTATGCCTGCTCCACTCACCACATGGACCAGAAAAGCCACCGACGATAGAACCAAAACTTGCACTTCGAGAACTTGGCGTAGAGCTTATTTTGCCTCAATGTATTCAACACCAACCGCAAGTGGTTTTCATGATCGGCTTCAGATCGAGAGTAGATCAGAATATCATCAAGGAACACTATCACAAACAGGTCCAGATACTCTCAGAACGTCCGGTGCATCAAGTCCATGAACATCGAGGGTGCATTGCACATCCCAAATGGCATGACTGTGAACTCATAGTGTCTGTAACGTGTTCCAAATGCGGTTTTAGGAATGTCACCTTCCCGGATTCTCAACTGGTAACAAGCAGATGTCAAGTCCAACTTCGAATAGACCGTCGATCCCACCAGCTGATCAAACAACTCATCAATCCGTGGAATCGGATATTTGTTCTTCTCTGTCAGCTTGTTCAGTTCGCAGTAATCAATACATAACCGCAAACTCCCATCTTTCTTTTCATAAAAAGCACCAGGGCGCTCCACGGTGACATGCTTGGGCGTATATAACCCTACTCCAACACTCGTCCAATTACACTTTCAGCTTCGCCATTTCCTTAGGCGCGATGCGATATAGCGAGCGGGCCACAGGTTTCGCACCGGGCACTAGCTCGATCGACTGTCAATCTCTCGCTGGGGTGGTAGCCCAGGGAGATCATTGGGAAACACAACTGCACATTCTGATACCGGCAACACAGATGCAATAAAACAGAAATCCCGACTTCCTAAGTGCACCGCCACATCGCAAGCCTTATTAGCAATCACCATACAACATTTGGCAACACTACGCTGACGCTTTTTGTCTAGCCAAGTCGCGCTATGAAATCTTTAGACAGAAAAGAATGTGATGCACCCGTAACAAACAGTGCTCGCGCCAGCGTGTTCCGAATCATCTCAAAGCCTATGGTGCACACAACACACACAAGCTACATACATAATATACAATCAACAAGTAATCAATATGATTTGCACGCACTTATAACACTTAGGATTGCACCTGGGTTGCAGAGGACTGCACCACTGCTTTTCCCGTCACAACCAGATGTCGACCACTCCAGAAAATGATTGGAGAAATTGTCCCCATGTAATAAAGCATCAATTATCTATTCGTGTTCACGACTACCGTGCAAACACATTGATCCCACACATACATGTATTGTACTCCTATTGCACAAACACAACAGTAGAACTGTCATTCAAATGGGTTACTAAACACACAACACATGCATAGTTCACAATACATGAGTAGCCCAATTATTTATGTACATCATCACGTCGACACTTATTGTCCTCTAAGAGACACCACTGCAATCTCAGGCTTTATGTCCTGTTTCACCGCACGAATATCACATATAGCTCTATTTTGGCTACTGAACACCATCCCAATAGTCTCGAGTAATGTGTCCTACCTGGCCACAAGTATAACAAGTAGGAGTCTCGAGTCTCTGCCTCTTACGGTGAGCAGACTTCCTAACCTTTGGACTTCGCACTTTCCTGGTCGCAGGCATTTGCTGGTCTCATGTCAAGTCCAACTCCAATCGCCTAGCTGACTCCACCAATGGTTGGAATCCCAATAGCTTAGGTCTCATCAACAAGAAACGGAGTTCCTGATGTAGCCCATCGTAAAATTGATTGATCTTTGTCTCCTCAGTTTCAAACACAAACTCTGGTTGTTGTCGCATTTCAACAAATGTGTGAAAATAATCCTCAACTGCATCATTTCCTTGGCTCAAACACATGTTCAATGACGAAGCTGATGCGCTTCCCCTTGCCGCCTGCTCAATTACACTAACCGGTATGGGACGCAGTACTGCATCAGTGGGTTGAACCTGTCCCTCGTGGTAAGCCTCGAGCATTTCAAAAACCACATCAGCAATCTGTCCAGCCGTCTCTATCGATGGAGGAGATGTTAGTACCACAGTTGATGTCATGCTTCCCATCGAATAATGGGGTTCCTGCTGCCTAGCAGTCGCACTCGTTGATTACAGTCATAAAATTACACAAGTAAGCAATAAACAGATTGCCAAAAGCAATACTAGGAACGCACATGTTCCCCAAACACATGTATTTGCATTTCTAAAGTGGACATTCCAGAGTTCAATCGTGTTAACTTGCTCGCACAGAGACGTGCTCACCACCCCAGAAAAGAAGGCAACCACGACTTCGAGAGGGAAAGACCGAGACAGCTGATACCAAAAATGTAACAACCCCATCCGTTTACATCGTATATACTAGAAGGTCCGGGCTGGGCCCCACAGCATATAACACAAAACAGGCGGTGAAGTTACGACATGATACCAGAGTAACGCAGCGCACCCTAACACATTGTATTCTAGTGGAAGCCTAAACACTAAACTTGAACTCCACACCTGAATGTCCAACATATAAAAGCTCCTCATTTATATATAACATAGGAATGTTTTACAAATACAAACAGTTTGCCTTATGGCCTTACAGGGCTTTCATAACAGTGGCCTCAACATTGGCGTACAGGCCAGCCACGAATAAATAAAATACAACATTTCAAAGTTTTATCTTCGAGGGCTAGCAGTAGCAGTAAATGCAGTAGGGACTTCATCCCTTATGCGTCCCGCTCGGCTCTCCAACACCTGCACAGGGACAGCCTACCCAACGGTGGAAAATAGAGGCAACGGTCAACATTCAGCTGACCAATTTATAACGACCGTACCCCTTTTCCCGGGGCAGTGTTATTCTTTCCAGCAGGCATAACATTTCACAAGCATATATATAGCTCATATAATGTGCTTTCACGCACACATTCCATCACAACTGTCAGCCACTCGGCTCGACGATCCATGCACTCAGTGCACATTCTTGGTGTACCAGTGAACCAGGGTCATACCACCGTATCTGTGTCACAACCCAACGGTAAAATATTGAGCATTTCACTCCATGGCGTACATCCGGAGTTCTAGTCATAGGACACCGGGATTGGCCCGTAGCCCCCCATTGTGTCATGGCACGTATGCCTATGACTCTTGCTATGTGCTCCAACAGACCGCACTTTCAGGTCTCACGTTGTACGGACATAGCGCAGGTCTGATCATCCGCCCCCGTTGCTCAAATCGCCTTGCCATCACCGAGCACAACGTACTCGCGGCTATATCAAAGGCGCAGGTCGGTTTCACCAATCCTGTTCTGGCATTCAAGCCTGGGTGCTTTCCTGGGTGCACCAGTACTTACTCTTACACCCTTTTTATCTCACACATCAGCGTGTCTTTCCGGGGCACGCCAGTACTTCCTGCTACTCCCTTTTACAGGTATGACACCGCAAATTTCACAAATGTCAAGGGTATTTCCATGGCTTACCATGCCAGTACTTCCTGCTACTTCCTTTCGCAGGTCCACCCATGAACATCAAGCATTAAAAAAGGTATTTCCTGGACTTCCAATCAAGTACTTCCTGCTACTTCCTTTCACAGGTACAATCCAATAACACAGACATCACAAGAATCACAAGGGGATTTTCCTGTACTACCACTCCAGTACTTCCTGCTACTGCCTTTCACAGGGTTAACCCGCCGACTCCTACACTACACGTTTATCACGGAGTGTTCTCTGGTTCGCATATGCAACATCACCAATCTAGACCAACCTGTCCAGATGGGCTTCACACAGCATGCCTATTGATGAATTGTAAATATACCTATTTTTATGTACATTAATTAAGTAATTTTTGTTTATTTTCTTTGCTTTCAGTCAATTTCCTTTAATAAATTGTTCATATTTTGTTAAATTTGATTCTAACTTAACTTATTTTGATTTTCTAAAATTTCAGAAAAACTGCCCAAAAATGACCTGACACGCCCGTGTAATATTGGTCACGCCCGTGACCAGGGCGTGACAGTTCAAAACCCGTGAAATCAACAAAATTCTGAAGAAATTGATGGACACACCCAATGTCACGCCCGTGTCATTTGACACAGCCCGTGACCCCTACCCATGTAACGCGCGCTCGACGTTTTCGGCTCGACGATCGTCGAACAACCCGACACTCCCAGAGTCATTTGGAAAGTCATATAGATGAATAGATTATGATCATGGACATGTTTGATTAATGAAATGAGTCTTGTAGTACAATACTTAGAGAGTCGTCTCCCTACGGGTAGTATTGTGAAGGGATGTAAGTGCGGTGTTGACCGTCACTTGTTTTGGTTGTGTTGAGATAAGGTGTGGATGGATGGTTGGGCTGTGTCCTCGTGTTTACTTCCGAGGCCCCTTCCATGATATGTTGATGTGGTATTTGCATGTGGTGTGAGTCGACACGCGGTGTCGTAATCCTGGGTTAAGGATAGTGTGGCAGGTCTACGGGCTCGCTAGTCGTCACAACGACGGGAGTTGGCAGTTAGACTTGGTCGGTTTGGGCTGTGTCCTCAGTGTTCACATCCCGAGGCCCCTCCGGCCATGTGAACGGTTGGGTTGTGTCCTCGTGCTTTCTTCTGAGGCCCCTTCCGGGTCACACAAGGCCAGTTCGGGCTGTGTTCTTGGTGCACATCTACCCAAGACCCCGCTGGGCCATAGTACGCATGGGCTCCGCTGTTGTGTTCTTAGCGTTGAGGCGTACGGAGGCCTAGGTGAAGTAGTGTGATACCCGCCTAGTAGTAGAAGTGCCTGTTCTACTGTCACCGCCTGGTCACGGCGGCTGATGCCTGAGAGGTTAGCTACCTGCTCGAAAAGTGGAAACTATAGTCTGTGTCGACATAGCAATTGCATGGGTGTGCATGGGTGAGTCATTGCATAGCATTCATAGCATATCATAACATTGCACAACAAGATCCTCATCGTATAAGTTTGTATGGGCACTCCTATATAATGAGTTACTTTATGTAAACCGATCCTTAACTTATAAGTTTGTATGGACATTCTTATAAGTTAAGTTACTTTCCTGCTGTAGATTTCCTTACACCTGTTGATATATGATGTTAGCTTGTAGAACTGTTAGATTATATATTATATTCATGTACCTTGCCACCTGCTTATACTCCTTACTTGCATACTTGTTATATATTATACTCTTGTTCCTTTTCTCCGCCCGGTGTCGAGAAGTCGCCAGGGGAGCGGATGTGAAACCACTTTGTCGTTTCGACTAACGGTTGCTACGTCTTCCTTTTTAGGAGGTCACGCCGCAGCTAGAGCAGCCGCAGACTACGCAGCAGGACAGCCAGGCCAGGACGACAGGGCCTGAAGTGACGGTGTCGTAGATACCGTCGGTTACTGATGTTAGTATTTTGATTACTCTGATGTAGCCTGTTTGGGCAATGATTAGCTGTACTCTGATATTTTGTAGAAGCATGTTTAGCTTCTCATTGTTTCATGTTTTTGGACATTATATACTTAGTGTGGATTTTGACTTCTCTTGCTTATTTATTTGGTTGGGTTGGCATTTATATTGATATGGTTGTAGCCGGCGGAATAGGCGTCTTGTGGTACAGGTTAGCCCGTGTGCTAATGCTACCGCTAGGCGGCTGTTCCGGGCATAAGTCTCCCCCTTCGTGCTGTGTTTTGGGATCCGGGGAGGAGGGGTCTTACAAATGAAATCAGTTTGCCACGATCCTCAACTAAGAAGTCATTCAACAATGGTGCCACCCCCGTTTGGTTAGTCAGTTGGGGGACAAACTGACTTAGCGGAAGCAGTGGTGTGCCCATATGTAATTCACATTAAGTTTGTCCAACTTTGACCTTAAGTTTAGCCAACCTGACCACAAATTTGTCGTGTACATGTAGGTTCCACTGCATGTTGAGCCGATGGGGGGTAATCCTACCCCTCCCATACCCACTCAGTTCCAACAGTCTGAGTTGGGGCAGACGCTCACCGCCATTCTTGATGCTTTTAAGGCACAGCAGGCTCCGGTGCAACAACAGGCCCCGAGCTCCAACTGGCTGAGCACCTTCCGGGCTCTTTCCCCTCCCGTCTACCTTGGGACAGAGTCAGCCGTACGTACGGAGGAATGGCTAGACATGGTACAGGAGTTGTTGGCTGGTATCCGTTGCCCGGCCAACATGGCCATGACGTTGGCAGTGTCCATCTTGGACTTACATGCGAAGAGGTGGTGGAAGTCCCTCATGGGCTCTACCTTCCAAGGCCGGATCTACACAGAGATAAGTTGGAGTGAATTCTCGGGTGTTTTCTTGGAGCACTTTATCCCTACATCGGCCCGAGATGAACTTGAGCAGAGGTTCCTTCTACTAAAGCAGGGATCAAAGTCGGTTACAAAATACCAGCGGGAATTCCAGCATCTCGCAAGGTTTGCGGATTCTTATGAGTTGGATGACAGAGGTTATGCCAAGCGCTTCTATAAAGGGCTGCGAGATCCCCTAAGGCAGTCCCTTTTGTTTATAGCGGATGGTAGCTTGGTGGAGATCATTGATATGGCGAAAAGATTGGAGGCGGACCACCTGGGATGTAGTAAGAGGCCTGCGGAGGACGTGATGGAAGCCGACCCAAGTAATAGAAGGAGGCGGGACTTCAGAGGAGGAAGAGGTTGTCAAAGAGGTGGAGGGCGTGTCCACCGAAAGTATAGGGTGGAGCATCCAGTTCCTCAGCCGCCTGCGTTGCCTCCACCCCCACAGCCTCAGCAATTTCAACAACCTGAAGGGCGTCGTGGTCTGGTGTGCTTCGAATGCAACCAGCCGGGCCACATCCGGCATTTTTGCCCGCAGCTATATGGGAACGCCCCTCCTGCTCTCCCTCCAGCATCTCCACGAGGGCGGGGATATATGCGTGGTCGAGGACGAGGACCGCCAAGAGGAAACCCCGGACCGGTCCGGGATCAGGTGTACGCGCTTGACATGGCGCAGGAACGGAACCCACAAGATGTGATTGTAGGTATCATTTAATTAATTTACATATTTACATGGTCTAACTTGAATTGATTAGAACTTACTAGACACTAGCAATAAGTTTTGGTTGTTGGTACTTAGGCACCGTGATTATTGGCGGGAAGACGGCATATGCGCTTGTTCGATACCGGTGCCTCACACTCCTTTGTGTCCGAGGATTTCATAAAAGACGTGGAGGGTGTACAGTACTTCACAGGCATAGCCCGACGTGTATGCCTTCCGGATGGCTCGGAGATGATCGTAACCTCCAAGTGCGAGTTGGAGTTATTTATTGATGGGAAGGCCTTTGATACGCCGGCCACGGTTCTGAGAATGCCAGAGTTTGACATCATTTTGGGCATGGCATGGCTGGATTGGCACTTCGCGAGGATCGATTGGGCGGAGAAGCGGATCTATTTGAGACATGGAGACTCTGACGTCATCTTCCAAGGTATTGGCTTCGCGCCTCGCATGATGTTATCTTCCGTCCAAGTTGTAAAAGCTCATATGAAGGGGGACGAGGTCTTCATGATCTGGTTCGAGTTGAAGGAGGAAGCATTGGAATTAAAGGATGTACGGGTTGTGTGGGATTTTCCCGAGGTATTTCCTGAGAAGCTACCAGGATTACCTCCGCATAGAGAGGTTGACTTCCAGATCAATCTAGTACCAGGTGACAATCCTGTGTCCAAGGCTCCGTACAGAATGGTCCCGAAAGAACTCGCGGAGTTTAGAGTTCAATTGCAAGAACTAGTAGATTCAGGGTTCGTTCGTCCCAGTTCATCACCATGGGGAGCCCCTGTGCTGTTCGTAAAGAAGAAGGATGGAACCCTGCGATTGTGCATAGATTATCGGGAACTCAATCGGTTGACGGTGCGGAACACTTATCCACTACCTCGGATCGATGAGTTGTTCGATCAACTAGTGGGAGCACATTGGTTTTCTAAATTGGATTTGCGCTCCGGATATTATCAGTTGAGGATACAAGAAGGGGACATCCAAAAAACGGCCTTCAGTTCGAGATATGGTTTGTATGAGTTCACAGTAATGCTGTTTGGGCTCACAAATGCCCCTTCGGCCTTCATGAGCTTGATGAACAAGGTGTTTGAACCGTATTTGGACATCTTCGTCATTGTTTTCATCGACGACATCTTGGTCTACTCAAAGACGGAGGAGGAGCATGTCGAGCACCTGACCTTGGTTTTGAAGAAATTGAAGGAGCACGCCTTGTATGCCAAGTTTAGCAAGTGTGAATTCTGGCTTAAGGTGGTTGCCTTCTTGGGGCATGTGATCTGTGGAGCAGGATTAGCGGTGGATCCAGCAAAGGTGCGAGCCGTGAAGGAGTGGTCGCCCTTGAAGTCGGCGGCCGATGTACGAAGCTTTCTTGGGCTTGCTGGGTACTACCGCAAGTTCATCAAAGGATTTTCCAAGATTGCCCTTCCTCTTACCTCCTTGACGAAGAAGGGTGTGCCATTTGAGTGGACACCTCAATGTGAAGCGGCATTTCAAGAGTTGAAGGATAGGCTTACCTCCGCCCCCATCCTTGCACTTCCGTCAGGGAAGGAAGGATTTCAGGTTTATACGGACGCGTCATATCAAGGGATGGGAGCGGTATTGATGCAGCACGGGCATGTGATCGCTTATGCTTCAAGGCAGTTAAAGAAACATGAAATCAATTACCCGGTTCATGATTTGGAGTTGGGAGCAGTGGTGTTCACTTTAAAGGTCTGGAGGTATTATTTATATGGATTCCACTGGGAGATCTTTTCCGATCACAAAAACTTGAAGTATGTCCACACTCAGAAGGAGTTGAACCTGAGATAACGGCGGTGGTTGGAATTTCTATGAGACTATGAGTTCACCATGAACTACCACCCCGGGAAAGCGAACTCGGTAGCCGATGCCTTGAGTAGAAAAGCGCCAGGCTCTAGCCCAGAGTCTCGGTTGATGAGTATGGAGTTGGCTCGGATGATCGAGGAGATGGAAATTACTCTAGTGTTCAAGGCACCTTCGGCAGAGTATGCGGAGTATTTGGCCAACATGAGCATAGTTTGTGATATCCGAGACCGGATTCGGGTGGAGCAAGGAATGGATGCGTCCTTGGCCCCGGCAATCAAGGCAATTGAAGATGGGACCACTGATGAGTACACACTCAAAGACGGCCTCGTTTATTTTCGTGGCCGACTCTATATTCCCAAGGGCGGCAAAATTCGGGAGGATATCTTGAGAGAGGCACATTCCTCTCAATATTCAGTGCACCCGGGTATTGCTAAGATGTAAACCGGATTGCCAAAGACCATGTGTTGGCCGGGAATGAAGAAGGATGTCCGGTATTATGTCACTCATTGTGAAGCATGTCAAAGAGTGAAGGCTGAATGCAGTTGTCCCGATGGTTTGTTGCAGTCGCTGCCCATCCCCGAATGGAAGTTCGAGGATATCTCCATAGACTTTGTTCATGGGTTACCCCGTTCCCGCTCCGGGAATGATTCAGTGTGGGTTATTGTTGATCGACTGACAAAGGTGGCCCGGTTCATTCCAATGAAGAAGGAAGCACACGTGGATGTTTTGGTACGCCTTTTTGTGGAGCAATTTGTACGGTATCATGGCGTGCCCAAGACAATTGTTTCGGATCGGGATGTTCGGTTTACATCCAATGAGTGGAAGGCGGTACAGGCGTATTTGGGCTCGCGCCTAACCTTTAGTACTGCATTCCACCCACAGACGGACGGGCAGTCTGAAAGGACCATCAGGACACTGGAAGATTTATTGAGGTTATGTGTGCTGGACAGAGGAGAGCCATGGGAAAGGCTCTTGCCACTAGTGGAATTCTCCTATAATAATAGCCATCAAGCGAGCATCAGCATGGCGCCCCATGAAGCCATTACGGAAGAAGGTGCAGGACTCCCTTGTCTTGGGTGCAAGATGAAGATCCGAAGGCATTGGGAAACGAATATATAGATGATACTGATGCGGCGGTCAGATTGATACGAGATCGCATGTTGGAGGCTCAAAGTCGACAGGCGAAATATTACAATAAAAAGCACCGGATGGTGGAGTTCCAAGTGGGCGAAAAAGTGTTTCTCAAGATTCGGCCGATGCATGGTGTGTCGCGGGCACGTGGGGTGAAAAAGCTCAGCCCAAGGTATGTTGGGCCTTATACTATACTAGAAAGTATCGGCCCGTTGGCCTATCGGTTGGAGTTACCACCAGAACTAGAAAATCTCCACGACGTGTTCCATGTGTCGTCGCTTCGAAAAGCACTGTTGCGGCCCGACCAGTATATTCCCAATACTGATGGTGCAGTGACATCAGATAGGTCTGTGCGACTAGATCCGGTGCGGATTGTTGACAGCGAGACAAGAACATTACGTCGCAAAAGTGTTCCCTAGGTGAAGTTGCTATTGTCGAATCATGGGAAAGAGGAGTACACGTGGGAGCCAATGGATTTGATGCAGCAACGCTACCCGGAGTTGTTTGCTCAAGGTAATCTTATTTAAAAGCATATGTTAAATTTCCTGTTATGCATTTCTCCCCTCAGCCTAAGCCTGATTTCGGGGACGAAATCTTTTATTTTGTTTATAGGATTTGTAACGTCCCGAATCGCTCTAGGCCCCTCGTGTGTGTTTTTGAGTCAGGAGGGTTGACTCGAGTCCTGAGAAGTGCAGGGAATTGGACTGCACTTGTGGAGAAGTGGAGAAATCAGTGCAGAGAGACACGGGTAGTGACACGGGTAGCGACACGGGTAGTGACACGGGTAGTGACACGGGTAGTGACACGGGTAGCGACACGGGTAGCGACACGGCCGTGTCCCTACCCATGTGCGTCGAGTTGAGCTCGACGAGGCATGTCGAGATCGGCGAGCCGTGTCGACATCATGTGACACGGGTAGCGACACGGGCGTGTCACTACCCGTGTGTGTCGAGTTACACTCGACACGCCGTGTCGAGTCTGACGAGTTGTGTCGACATCATGTGAGACGGGTATCGACACGGGCGTGTACCTACCCGTGTGTGTCGAGTTCCACTCGACGAAAGGTGTCGAGATCGACGAACTGCGCGTCGACTTCGACGAATGAACATGATACGGGTAGAGACACGGGCGTGTCCCTACCCGTGTGCTCCAGTCGACGATTTTGATGAATCGTCGAGATGCAACCCGAGAAGGACACGGCCAAGGACACGGCCAGGAACACGGTCGTGTCAAATATTGAACCGACATGAAAACTGTCGTTGCCGCTTCGCCTGGCAGGACACGTGTAAGGACACGGTCGTGTCCCTACCCGTGTCACATTTTATATATAAGGGAGAGTTAAAACCCTAGCCGTTTTATTGCTCATTTCATCCCCTAATTCCTGTGAGAACTCCTGGTGAGAGGAAAAACTGCTGGAGCAAGTTCTACCGGAGGAGATCCGCCATCGCCGTGAAAGAGAAGATGCCGCCAAGGAGAACTACGAGATCCATGGCCGGAAATGGTGGTACCGCTGGAGCCAATGTGAGTTTCCTACCCTCTCCCTTAGTGCTAGATCTATAGTTATTTTCCTAGGAGAGACATCGGCTCAAAAGAGTCTTGATGGAGAGAAGAAGTCTTCTAGGTTTGAATCCCTTGAAAATACCTTTCCAACGAATGGTTACACGACTTCTAGCGAAGTCTGTAGCCACGGGAAAGTCTAAACGAAAATGGTGTTCAATAAATTCTGTATGCAGAAACTGTGTTCTGTACGCAGCGGACTTCAAGTCCGATTTCAAATAGGATAATGTCGAATCTGGGTTGAGGTCTGAATACGAGAATTGTAGACCTTGGAAAGACCTTTCCATCGTGTGGTTACACGTCTTCACCGGATTCCTATAGCTTCAGGAATCTCCGGTCAAAGTTGCTGTCCAGATTCAGCCTGCACCTAAATTCTGGGCTTAATGGAAAATGAATTTTGATTCGGTGGAATTAATAATGCAAGACACTTGGCTTGGATGGATGATTAATCATTTGTTGCAGATTTCATATTATCAAATTGAGAAACAATATTATTTAAACGAACTGAATTGGTAGGTATTGAAAGATTGATAATTGTGCACTTCATGTTTATATTATGACATTATCAAATGAAAAGTGTGATAGATCTTTATATGCGCATCATGTTTATATTACATTGTCATCATTTAGAAAGTCATATAGATGAATAGATTATGATCATGGACATGTTTGATTAATGAAATGAGTCTTGTAGTACAATACTTAGAGAGTCGTCTCCCTACGGGTAGTATTGTGAAGGGATGTAAGTGCGGTGTTGACTGTCACTTGTTTTGGTTGTGTTGAGATAAGGTGTGGATGGATGGTTGGGCTGTGTCCTCATTTTTACTTTCGAGGCCCCTTCCATGATATGTTGATGTGGTATTTGCATGTGGTGTGAGTCGACACGCGGTGTCGTAATCCTGGGTTAAGGATAGTGTGGCAGGTCTACGGGCTCGCTAGTCGTCACACCGACGGGAGTTGGTAGTTAGACTTGGTCGGTTTGTGCTGTGTCCTCGGTGTTCACATCCCGAGGCCCCTCCGACAATGTGAACGGTTGGGCTGTGTCCTCGTGCTTTCTTCCGAGGCCCCTTCCGGGTCACACAAGGCCAGTTCGGGCTGTGTTCTTGGTGCACATCTACCCAAGACCCAGCTGGGCCATAGTACGCATGGGCTCCGCTGTTGTGTTCTTAGCGTTGAGGCGTACGGAGGCCTAGGTGAAGTAGTGTGATACCTGCCTAGTAGTAGAAGTGCTCGTTCTACTGTCACCACCTGGCCACGGCGGCTGATGCCTGAGAGGTTAGCTACTTGCTCGAAAAGTGGGAACTATAGTCTTTGTCGACATAGCAATTGCATGGGTGTGCATGGGTGAGTCATTGCATAGCATTCATAGCATTTCATAACATTGCACAACAAGATCCTCATCGTATAAGTTTGTATGGGCACTCCTATACGATGAGTTACTTTATGTAAACCGATCCTTAACTTATAAGTTTATATGGGCATTCTTATAAGTTAAGTTACTTTCCTGCTGTAGATTTCCTTACAGCTGTTGATATATGATGTTTGCTTGTAGAACTGTTAGATTATATATTATATTCATGTACCTTGCCACTTGCTTATACTCCTTACTTGCATACTTGTTATATATTATACTCTTGTTCCTTTTCTCCGCCCGGTGCTGAGGAGTCGCCGGGGGAGCGGATGTGAAACCACTTAGTCGTTTCGACTAACGGTTGCTACGCCTTCCTTTTTAGGAGGTCACGCCGCAGGTAGAGCAGCCGCAGACTACGCAGCAGGACAGCAAGGCCAGGACGATAGGGCCTGAAGTGACGGTGCCGTCGATACCGTCGGTTACTGATGTTAGTATTTTGATTACTCTGATGTAGCCCGTTTGGGCAATGATTAGCTGTACTCTGATATTTTGTAGAAGCATGTTTAGCTTCTTATTGTTTCATGTTTTTGGACATTATATACTTAGTGTGGATTTTGACTTCTCTTGCTTATTTATTTGGTTGGGTTGGCATTTATATTGATATGGTTGTAGCCGGCGGAATAGGCGTCTTGTGGTACAGATTAGCCTGTGTGCTAATGCTACCGCAATGCGGCTGTTCCGGGCATAAGACTCCCCCTTCATGCCGTGTTTTGGGATCCGGGGAGGAGGGGTCTTACAAATAGTAAGAATGCATATCTTCTAAAAGTGTAGAGGAGGCAATTTTCAAAGAAGTAGATTCTCTGAAGTCCTCCTTAAGAAGATATCAAAAGAATCCAATCATCATCAGGTTGTTGGAACTGATGTTTCACATTCCCTGTGTTTGAGAATATCAAATCTCATGTTGTATTTGATCATGCCTGGTGTTGATATAGTGTGTAGGTTGATAGCTGCAAGCAAAGAAAAAGAAGACTCCTATAGATACTACCGCCAAGAGATAGAAGTTACTGCGGGACGGTAGCCTTGATTTAATTCGATAGAGCGCTCGGGATGCTATCGCTTCGCACTTGTCCTACAACCCGCACTATCGCACTCGTCCTACCACCCGCACTATCGCACTCAATGTTCCAAGGCATTGAGTGCATTGAGACAGCACTACCGCAAGGAGATAGCTCTGGTACCGCTCGACGGTAACCCACTCAATGCTCCCAGGTGTTGAGTTCGTTGAGATAGCACTACCGCTGAGAAATAGCTCTGGTACCATGCCGCAGTAACCCAGTCAATGCACCCAGGCATTTACTATGTTGACACATCACTACCACCAGGCGCTAGCTTAGTATCGCGCAACAGTAACCCACTCAACGCTCCGAGGCATTGAGTGTGTTGAGTATGGCCTACTGTTGTCTAATATCTGCTTAACGCTCTTTGCTAGCTTTGGATAGAGGAAAATATTCATTTTGAATACTTTTCCAAATTTGGCGGACAGCTGGCACATCAAGCATGTGAACTTACCACCGGGTGTTAGTCTTACCACCAACGGCATCGTATTTTCACAAAGTCATATATAAGAGGCCTCTGTTTCTGTGTTATGTATCTATGATGAAAAATTGACAGGAGTTTGTGCATTTTAGGTTTCAACCGCTCCCTTTACGTTCCGTTCCAAAGTCCTCCATTGAAGAAGAAGTAATTTGTCTCCCTCCTCTTCACACGTGAAGATCTCTGGCCATCCAACATCTATATCGACTACGAAGAGCCGAACGGTTGCTAGCATATGAAGATCACAAGAACCGGTCGTGAATCACTCAATGGAGAAGTCATCAAGATCGAGAAATTAATCTTTTAGGTTCTTTACATCCTTATTCATGTAATCTTTTCTTTGTCTAAATCTTGTGTTGAGGAAAATCGACCAGTAAGGTTCATCGTAATTTGAGGAGGATTCTATGGAAAATCATCCTGGGGATAGGGACGTCTAGATCGGAGGATCTAGTGAGGATTTAAGACCATTCCGAGCATGGAGGTGAACAGCCGGCTTGAGGACCTTTCCTAGAAGTAATGGGATAGATACAACCAGTCCGTGGAGCGGGTCGATATAGAAAACACAAGAGTTTTTTTCTCACCACCTTCGATCTCCGGCGTCATGGAGATCACATTTTTGTAGTAACTATTGTTATTTTTAAATCTTGCAATGAAATTTGTTCTCTATGATATTACCTACATGAGTATGTTGCAAATACTGTTTTGATTTCGTGTGTGGTGGTCAAGCGAATTACCCAAGATAGCGAGTTATGTGACTTACCACCTCGCATTAGCTACCTAACGCCCAATGGTATCTTCCTGTACTTGTTTTCCTGGATCAAAATAATTTGAATTTTCTATTAACACGAAAAACCTTATTCACTCTCCACCCTCTATGGTTGGCCACTCGATCCAACAAGTGGTATCAGAGGGAGGTTGTTCCAAAATGGTTTCTCCACCGGGAATAATGGCCAACCTCGATTTTGAATCGACTAGTGGGGATGGAATGGTGTAGACTAAAAAATCATTAGAACCGCCACTCTTCTTGGGTAAACATTATGAAGAATGGAAAGTGTTAATGAGAAAATTTCTCATAATTCTAGACATAGAGGTGTGGAACATGAC
Source organism: Platanthera guangdongensis (assembly GCA_039583875.1). Classification (NCBI taxonomy): domain Eukaryota; kingdom Viridiplantae; phylum Streptophyta; class Magnoliopsida; order Asparagales; family Orchidaceae; genus Platanthera; species Platanthera guangdongensis. Next base: position 184,702,468 of record CM077158.1, read on the forward strand.
ATGTATTAAGCCACCAAGTATCCTATCGAAGCACGAGGGTCACATAAACACTAAAGCCATGAATAGTTTATTCTGTGGGCTTGGTCTAGAAATTTTTAAACTCATCTATACTTTTTCTACTGCCTATGAGATATGGAAAGTTCTTTAGTCTACTTATAGTTCTCCTTCTACAGATGTTGATTCTGAGCTGTTCCTCATTGATCCGAGTGAAGAACCAAATGGAGATGTATTTGTGGAGAAAGACACGAAATTCACACCATGGGAAAGTGAAGTTGAAATCTCAACCTTGGATGAGGCAACACACGAAGAAGCCAATGCCTCTAATCTTGCCCCATCCAGAAGCACTGTAAAAAAAATCAAACCACCTTCGTGTATTTAATTCTATTTTTAAGTCAAACATTATAGATGTTGCTAAACGTAGAATTAAGAAACTAAAGAATATTAATTAAAAACTACATTTAGAATATAACCACTTAAAAGTGTATGGTAATATTGAACTCACTAGTGCTTTGTCCAGTTCGCCCATTTGCTCGATAGATAACACATCTACACCCTTTGAAGAGTGTGACAAATTAAATAAAAAACTTAGTGGACAAGTGTCTCTCTCTACAGGATAAAAAAATGAGATAGTGTGTCTAAAAGAATCATCGGTAAAAGCAGATTGCGCTGGATGCACTAATTATAAGACTGAAATTAAGGAGATGATTGAGACTGTTGACGAACTCAGGAGTAAGTATAAAGCTCATATTGAATCCATTTTCCTCATTCTGAAAAATAGCTCAATAACATACGATAGAGCTAGACTGAGTCGCAAAATAAGAATAATGAATTAATTGCAAAAGTCAACATGCTTAAGGGAATTGTGTTTAGAAGCTCTTAATGCGCAACTCACATGGTTCAAGCAAGACCCGAAAGTAGGTTGAATGTGAACGACCATATAAGATCTAAGTCAACCAACTGGAGTAGAGAATGGCAAGTGCATGTAAATGAGCTTCCAAAACAAAAGAACCACCATTAGCCACATACACTAGTCACTCCAGTGCTTAGATTAAACGAACGCCAATTTCCGTCTAAGAATCACTATGCTACGGATCCTTATGCCATGAAACATAAACATATCTCAGAGAACATTATTAACCAATCTTGACCTCCAATGCAATATCGTTCAACTAAAGGATATCGCATAAGAGTTCGTTGAAATGTAATTGAGAACGTGCATCATAAACAATTGTGTAAACCAAAGTTTGTGTGGAGGCCCGAAGTTAAGAATGATAGACCTATATTATCTTGTAGGGCACCCTCACCAGTAAACTTCCCAGGTATATCTTGAAGTGTTTGGGTACCCAAATGATCTGCTCCATCGGGTCGCACTTGGATACCTAAACCACCCATCTCATAACATCCACTATATGCATGAAATAAGCTTTAAACAAACTACAATACGTCTTACTTCACGACATGCTTATAAGGTAATTTTTTTGTAAATATTTTTTAGCTTAGGTCGTTTTTTGTTGTTTTATGTTATGAGGTAGCACAATAAGACAATGTTATCAATCTAAGTAACGTAACAAAAGATCACAACGAGTATAGGGTTGCACAGATCCATCACATGATAATCAACTACTAACAGTGCCTAGAGTGCACCTGTATTATGACACAACAAAATAATAATGTCTAAAGAAAATAAAATAAAAAACTATTCCTCTAAAGAAGGGATTGAGATGTTGAGCTTGGTCATGATTTTCTTCAACATTTTCTTCATCCTCTTCATCTTTCTCGTGTTCCTCTCGATCAGCTGGCTCTGAGCTTCCACCACGCCGGTGATGTCCCGACTGGCTTCCCAAAGGGATCCTACATATGGCAAGGGTGGCTGCGATGTAGATGGCCTCGCGTGTGAAGAGATGGGATTCTCACCCACCTTGTAGACCAATGGGAAACTATAAATATGATAGGCTGGCCAATCAATGGTGGGGTACTTCTCCATACGCATGTTTTTGATCAAACTGCCCAAATGCACTGTGTTTATCTTCTGGCGACCAGGGGACTTGAGGAGAAATGTGTACCGCATCATATAGAGGATACGATCCGCGACGCTGAATAGCTTTCCCTCCAGGATGTACTAGGTCACCATCGAGAGCTGGGTCGTGACTTTCTTAGTGTCCCCGGCCTGGAACATTACGGTGTGATGGAGAATATCCTGAATTATGCGAGCATCTAAGGTAAGCATGTCCACGGTAATAATGAGGTCTTAGTGTTTCTCCATACTATGTATAACCTTATTGATCTTTATACAGTCTCGGCTTTTCCGAAAGACTCCACAATGTCCATGTGCGATAAGTTGGGAAACCAGACATACATCCTCTTGAGATCCTAGTGGGGAAGAGTAACTATGTCCATCCTGATGCAGTACGTCACACCCCCACCTAGGTGCGTCTGAGCAGGATCCCAAAGGTTATTGTAAAATTCTCGGGTAATGGCCGAGGAGAATGGGGCACCAGATGAGATCACTGCAAGCACACCCGGTTTTACCAAGTACTCATAGATATGAGTATATCGATCATCAAAATATACGTTCATCGGAATGCACACAGTTGCATCATCTATAGCTGGGTCAGTGGATACCGACACTTGAGGCCTCTTGGAAATGATGTGCCGAGCAGACTTGGAACTCGATGAAGCCATATCCTGAAAATAAATCGTGAAACTTTTCAGTAAAATTTATAAAAGTGGGATAACCAAGAATAACAAAATAAAAATTGAAACTGGCCTTTGGATCCCACCGTTGGGCAATAATCTGTTATCGCCATGCGGTAGCGTCGCAGATTGTCTTCGTCTTCTTCAACCGGACATGATCCAAATCCCCATTTTTGGTTTTAATCTTCTCCCAAATGCGGTAGAAAACTTAGATCCATGCTTATATGGAGTAGATGGGATATAGTAACCAAGATCCAAAAACAATATTCAACATGAAAAATCACGGAAAGCTATACCGATGAGATTCCGGCTCCGGATCTTACCAAAAATGTGATTTTTTAAGTAAAACAGTCACTTGAAAACACCAAAGACGTGTGATCCGATCTTTCACAAGCTAGATCCATGAAAACGACAATGATCCGTAGCAAAAAAAAGTAGAAAACAAGAACAAAATCATCTCAAAAACAGTCGCGGATCGCGCTCAAAAACACATGAAGTCAAAACATATAGATCTAAATTGCAGAATACTAGAAATTAGAGAGAAAGAGAGGAAGAGAGTACCTTAAGCTGAAGAAGTAGAGCTCCGAGGAAGGGGAATGTCGACAGAAGTAAGTGAAAATGAGTAGGCATGCAGATCTGGATCTGAACCGAAGTATATATATTCTGAAGCTATCGCGGTGCTATAACTTTACCACCGGCGATAACACTCCTTTTTGTACTATTGATTATCTGCCCAAGTAATTTCAGTAAATTGCTGATATAAACCTCAACACGACTCATTATAATGTGTCACACATTAGCGGGGGCGTAGATGTGTCATCATTAGGATCGCTAATCTGTAATCTACGTCGTGTACTTAACCGGGGAAGGGTTCCAGTGGGACCTTGTATGACGCTGGTGGGAACGAGTGTTAGGTTGAGAGGGTTCTTGTGCGGGCAAATGGAATTAAAACCCCACCCTACGATATGTGTGCAGCTCGTCATGCCCATCTATCACTTAGTACAGGGCTAAGGTGATGATATAGTATTTTGGTCCAGTGTGTCATGAATATTCTCATGACTATTCCTTTCATAACACAAATGATGTTACATACCTCGTAGTACTTTGCCACATGCACAATATTCTATCGTGCTAACTCTATTTCTTCTTATTTTTTTGTTTCTTTCTATTTATCTTGTTTTATTCGCTTTGTTTGTGTTGTATACATGTGTTAAAATGAAAACAAAAAACAAAAAAAATCCAAAAATATCCATTTGTTTTTTGTGTGTTGTGTTTGCATTGTTTAATTATTTAAACAAAAAAATAAATATATAAACAAAACAATGTAACTCAATAATTTTTGGGGCACACATGACGTTGATTTAGAAAATAACGCATACGCACAATGTTTAAGTTTCGACTATTAATCTATGTAAACATTGTCCTCCGGTCATGGTGTGTCGTATCTATAGGTGCTTAGCTATTGAGTGCGACAAGATGGGTTAGTGCTTGTTGACTATGCCTCTATGTATGTGTGAGGATTTTGATAGGGGAATGACTTCACACATTCCACACATCCCTTGACGAAGCACTCAAGAAAAATGCTAGGTTTACATGATATACCTCATGACATTGCATCTTAAAACGTTAAAAATACTTTAAATAATCAATGTCACGATATATTTAAGTGAATATATGAAGATCAAAACTTTGTGCAAAATCTCTAGTGCTGAAGTCGTATGTATATAAGTTAATGTCCATCTATCTAGGTGGATAGATTTAGATTAACTCGGGGCTCTTTGAACACAAAAAAATATATAAAAGAGATAGCTCAAAGCAAACTAAAAAGAAAACTATGCAAGCTATCAAATGTTATGTCAAGAACCCTCCAAGCACTACTCATTCTTCCTTATAAGTCTTTATGAGCATTGTGATGATGAGCACCTTGGTTCAAAGAGTCATTTCGATCTTGTGCATAGACTCTAACTTCAACTTAGTGCCCCGACTTCAAGTCTTGGTATTACATGGATAGCTCTGTGATGTGACTATTCACAAAACTTCTCTTTTGTAAGCATTTTTAAGGATCAAGATCAACATGTAAAATATGAAAGTTTTACTCGGTGTTTTCTCACTTTTTGATGCTACACGTACATGGCATTGCCTTATTTAACGCTTCTATGCATAAGAATAGGACTAAAACTAGACTATATATTTTTAGCACAATACGTACTAGCATACGATATACACTCATGACGTTTACAATGTTGTCCATTTGATTAGATTTACATTGTATTCCTACTCGTTGTGTGCTCAGTCTAGTCTGTGTTGTCCAATTCACAATATCTTTGATAAATGTTTTATCTTTGTCCGCGTATTCTGCTCTAGTTTATGAACCATCTGCTTTATATTCTCTGATTTGCATTTTGTTTTGGGCCACCCCAATGTTTAACACGTCGACTTTTACCTTATGTGTGCATTGGCTACTATCTATATAACGCTTATTATATCTATTATTTTTATTCCGCATGTCTGGTTTCCCTTGACCTTCCCCTATTTGATATCATCAAAGAGGGAGAATAAAATGTTCATGAGTATGGTTCACGGGTTATGAAAGGCCACATGTAGGGGGAGCATGTTAATAATGTGTGAAGATAGATAGGGGGAGTATGTTGAACATGTGTATAGGGGGATCGTGCTTGAAGGAGAGTTATATAGAGAACCTAAAACATGACATTTCATGATTATATGTTAAATATATTCACTACATCATACATCTCATTGTTATTTCTCATGAACAGGATTTGATATTAACAAAAGGGGGAGTTTGTTGGAACCGACGTTTCAAATTCCTTGTGTTTGAGAATATCAACTCCCAGGATGTATTTGATCACGTCTTGTGTTTATAGAGTGTGCAGGTTGACAAGTACAAGAAAATAAAAAGAAGACTCTTATGGATACTACCATCGAGCGATAGAAGTTACCGCGGGGCGGTAGCAGTGAATTAATTCGACAGAGCGCTGGGGTTGCTTTCGCTTCGCGCTTGTCCTGCCGCCCGTGCTAGACCACTCAACTCTCTAAGGCATTGAGTGCGTTGAGACAACATTACCGCCAGGCGATAGCCCTGGTATCGCTCTGCGGTAACACATTAATTGCTCCCAGTCATTGAGTGCATTGAGATAGCTCTATCGTCGGGTGATAGCTCTGGTACAGCGACGTGGTAACACAATCAATGCTCCCAGACATTGAGTGCATTGAGAAAGCACTACCGTCGAGTTCTAACTTGGTACTGCGCCGCAGTAACACACTCAATGCTCTGAGTCATTGAGTGCGTTGAGTCTAACCTACCGTCGGGCGATATCTGCTTATCGCTTCGTGCTATGTTTGGAAAGAGGAAAATATTTGTTTTGAATATTTTTCCAAATTTGGCAGACAACTGGCACATCAAGCGCGTGAACCTACCATCGGGCGCTGGTCTTACCGATGGTGGTAGCCTATTTTCACGAAGATGTATATAAGGCCACATCGGTTTCTGTGTTGTGTATCTATGATGAAAAAGTGATAGGAGTTTGTGAATTGTAGGGTTCGATCGCTCTCTTTGCTTTCCATTCCAAAGGTCTCTGTCGAAGAATAAGAAATTCATCTCCCTCCCATTCACACATGATGAACTCCGGCAATCCAAGATCTATATCGACTACGAAGAGCCGACCGGTTGCTAGCATACAAAGATCTAAAGCACAGGCCGCAGATCACTCGACCAAGAAGTCGTCAAGAGAGAGAACTTAATCTTTTAGATTCTTTATATCATTATTCTTGTAATCTTTTATTTTTTTGAATCTTGTCGTGAGGAAAATCGACCGATAAGGGTCCTCAGAATCCAAGGAGGATTCCGAGGAAAATCATCTCGGGGATAGGGACGTCAAGATCGGAGGATCTAGCGGGGCTCTATGACACTTCCTTCCATGGAGGTGAAGAGTCGGCTTCAGGAACTTTCTCGGAGGGAAAGGGATAGTGCCAATCGGTCTGTGGAGCGGGTCGATATAGAAAATACAAGAGTTTTATTTCTCATCACTTTCGATCTCCGGCGTTACGGAGATCACATTTTTGTAGTTGTTCAAAACTATTGTTGCTTTTAAATCTTGTAATGAAATTTGTTTTCTGTGATTTTACCTACATGAGTATGCCTAAAATATAGTTTTGATTTCTTATATGTGGTGGTTCAACGAATTACCCAGGAAAACAAGTTAGGTGACTTACTGCCGCGCGTTAGTTACCTCATTATTATTTCTCATGAACGGTAATTGATATTATCAAACGGGGGAGTTTGTTGGAACTAATGTTTCACATTCTCTGTGTTTGAGAATATTAACTAGCAGACTCTATTTGATCACATCTTGTGTTGATAGAGTGTGCAGGTGTAATAACCCCATCCATTTACATCGTATATACTAGAAGGTTCGACCGGGGCCCCACAGCATATACCACAAAACAAGCAGTGAAGTTACGGTATGATACCAGAGTAACGCAGCGCACCCTAACACATTGCATTCTAGCGGAAGCCTAAGCACTAAACTTGAACTCCACACCTGAATGTCCAACATATAAAAGCTCCTCATTTATATATAACATAAGAATGTTTTACAAATACAAACAATTGGCCTTATGGCCTTACAGGGCTTTCACAACAGTGGCCTCAACATTGGCGCGCAGGCCGGCCACGTATAAATAAAATACAGTATTTCAAAGTTTAGCCTTCGACGACTAGCAGCAACAGCAAATGCAGCATGGACTTCAGCACTTATGCGTCCCGCTCGGCTCTCCAACACCTGCATAGGGACAGCCCACCCAACAGTGGAAAACAGAGGCAACGGTCATCATTCAGCTGACCAATTAATAACGACCCTACCCCTTTTCCCGGGGCAGTGTTATTCTTTCCTGCAGGCATATCATTTCACAAGCCTACGACTTTGTTATGCACGCTAACAGACCGTACTTTCAGGTCTCACGTCGGACGGACATAGCGCAGGTCGGATCATCGACCCCCCGTTGCTCAAATTGTCTTGCCATCACCGAGCACAACGTACTCACAGCTATATCAAAGGCGCGGGTCAGTTTCACTAATCCTGTTCTAGCGTTCAAGCCTGGGTGCTTTCCTGGGCGCACCAATAGTTACTCTTACACCCATTTTATCTCACACATCAGCGGGTCTTTCCGGGGCACACCAGTACTTCCTGCTACTCCCTTTCACATGTATGACACCGCAAATATCACAAATGTCAAGGGTATTTCCATGGCTTACCATGCCAGTACTTCCTGCTACTTCCTTTCACAGGTCCACCCATGAACATCAAGCATTACAAAGGTTATTTCCTGGACTTCCAATCCAGTACTTCCTGCAACTTCCTTTCACATGTACAATCCAATAGAACAGACATCATAAGCATCACAAGGGTATTTTCCTGGACTACCACTCCAGTACTTCCTGCTACTGCCTTTCACAGGGTTAACCCGCCGACTCCTAAACTACATGTTTATCATGGAGTCTTCTCCGATTTGTATATTCAACATCACCAATCCAGACTAACCTGTCCAGATGGGCTTCACACAGCATGCTTATTCCGTACTCCATTTCCAGATTTGTATGCCAAATTGAGGATTCCATGAATCAACCCAAAAGACTCCCACAACAAGCCACCCTCTAGTGGGGGAATCAGATGCACATACCAAAAAGGAAGCCTTCACGTGGCTAGGAAGAAAAGTCATTACCCTTAAAGACCGCTTTGGTGCCATGAGCTCCTAGCTGGCTAGAAAGAACCGCAACAGCTTTTCCCCCACAAAGAAGGCCTCGGATCTCAGCTTGACACTCTCAAGCTCCACCAAAGGTCAGCCCCTCTCCCTCCTCCTCCTTCTTCCTCTCCCTTTCTCTCTCTAAGCTTTTTATAAAGATGAAGGAAATAATATAATGAGAACTCTTTCTCAATTTGTGGCCTTAAGGAAGCATGGAAGACTCTCAGCTGTTAGATCCCAGCTGAAGAAAATGGACGGCCACGAAAAAGCCGCAAAATCACTTCTTGGGTCAGACACGCCCTGTGACACGCCCGTGTCACAGGCTGTATACTCTAAACGGTGCACAAACCGCCTTATCCCGAAACAGGTCACGGCCAGGGTACACGCCCGTTTCGGCCCAAACACACCCGTGTCACGGGGCATGTGACTTACTCGACGATCGTCGAGCTCATTTCGTCGACTAGAGGGGGACACGCCCTCCGACACGCCCGTGTCGGAAGGTACAAGCCCGTGTCATGGGCGTGTTCCCTTTGTCGATCACTTTCGTTGACCAAAGACTCGAGTGTCGACATAAAGGAGGTGTTGACACAAGGAGGTGTCGACATAAGGTGGTGTCGACACAGGGAGGTGTCGACACAGGGAGGTGTCAACACTGGGAGGTGTCGACATAGGGAGGTGTCGACACTGGGAGGTGTTGACACAGGGAGATGTCGACACAAGGAGGTATCGACACAGGGAGGTGTCGACAAAAGAAGGACACGCCCTAGGTCACGCTGGTGTTACGGGGCATGTCCCTCCCGAACACTTCGTCGAACGCATTTTCGTCGAAGTCGTGACGTCTACACACCCGAGAAGGACACGCCCTGCGACACGACCGTGTCCCAGGTCGTGTCACCCAACATTTTCCCCTTTTGAAATTTGGGTTGTTACAACCCTCCCCTCCTACAAGAAATTTCGTCCTCGAATTTCGTACACAGGAAGGAAAACAGTAATCAAAATGTTAGAACATATGTTATAACAAAAGCTGCATTATACAACCATTTTACAAAAACAGCTCGGGAAAATCAGCTTGCATGGTCAGCTCTCACTCCCATGTCAGCTCCTCACGACCGTAATAGTCCCACCGGACTTTGACCATCCCGACCGTCTTATTCCGCAACTATTTCTCGGCCCGATCCTCAATTTGAATGGGTCTAACCCTCATTAACCCATACTCTACCGGCACATGATCATCCACGATCACTTGAGCTGAATCTTTCACGGCTTTCCGCAACACCGAGATGTGAAATACATCATGTAATCCACTCAAGTCTGCTGACAGAGCTAGCCGATATGCAGCCTCTCCGACTCTCTCTACCACTTCAAATGGACCAAGGTATCTTGGACTCATTTTTTTTCAGACGTCGAATTCTGGATACGCCTTTGACGGGCTTGCTCTTCAAGTATACACAGTCTCCAACCGCAAACTCCACTTTCCGGTGCTTGGCGTTGTAGTATTTCGCTTATCGATCCTGGGTGATGAGGAGCCTCTCTCGAATAGTACGTATGGTCGAGTTTGCTTCATCGACTTCATTACATTTATAAACTCTAGCTTCGCCCGCTTCTACCCAAGCCAAAGGCATACGGTGCCATCCCGATGCTTGCTTGGTAGCTGTTATTATAGGCAAACAACCACCATATAGAGATGATCTTCCCGTCTCTTTCCAATATCTATGGCGCACATCTAGATCATATCCTCCATTGTCCTGTTGGTCCATTCAGTTTGACCATCAATTTGGGAATGAAAGGCCGTACTGAATGTCACCTTCGTGCCCAACAATTGATGAACTAGCCTCCAGTCATTTGATGTGAATCGGTCATCTCTATCACCTATGATGCTCTGAGAAACACCATGTAGTTGCACAATCTGCTCAACATATAATTTTGCCAAACTTTTCACCGAATGATCCCGTCTATTCGGTAAGAAGTGTGCCACTTTCGTTAGCCGTTCGACAATTACCCAAATTGAGTCATTTCCGAGCTGAGATCTCAGCAACCCGTGCACAAAATCCATGGAAATATCGTCAGACTTCCATTCTGGAATCAGCAACGACTTCAAGTAACTGCCAGGCTTCTGGCATTCCGCCTTCACCGTAGCACAGGTTTGTCAGTTGGACACATAGTGAGAAACATATTTCTTTAGCCCTGGCCACCAGAATAGCTTTTTCATATCTCTGAACATCTTTGTGCTCCCTAGGTGGATTGAGTACTTCGTATAATGCGCTTCATACATCAGTTCTTCCCTCAATTTACCCAAATTCGGGACGCACAAACGGCCCTCCTTCCGCAAAAGACCGTCATCCCAGGAGAACTTGCCCTCTGGCCCATCTTTAGCATAGCATAGGAGATCTTCATCTAGCCCCGTTCCTCGTCGAATCCGGTCTGCAAGGGCAAACTGCACCTCCATCCAGTTAAAACAGGCATTGGCGGTGGAATTCTTGTGAACATAAGAAATCTCCAACGCTTCTATCTCCTGGATGAGACGTTCATCATGCCTCTGCAACCAACTCGCCCTTGTCGAAGCTCTCCGACTCAAGGCATCCGCGACTACAGGTCAATTTCTGGGTGTATAGTGAATTTCAAAGGTGTAGTCCCTAAGGAACTCCAAACACCTTCATTATCGCATATTCAAGTCCTTCTGCTCCACTAGGTACTTTAGGCTCTTGTGATCTCTATAGATCTCCAACTTCACGCCATAAAGATAGTGTCGCCACAGCTTTAGTACAAAGATCACCGCCGCCAACTCTAAGTTGTGGACCTTTAGCTGGCGTGAGCCATAAGCAATCACCTTCCTATTTTGCAGAAGAACGCAGCCTAAGCCGCTCCCTGAGGCATCACTATAGATGTCAAATCTATCTATACCACATGGCGATGACAACACAGGTGCCGTGGTCAATCGCATCTTCAACTCTTCAAAAGCTCGTGCGCACTCTGGAGTCCAAACGAACTTCTGATCTTTTCTCGTCAGCGTGGTTAGCGGCAAAGCGATCCTCGAGAAGTTTTCAACAAATCTTCGATAGTAGCCCGCCAGTCCAAGGAAGCTACTGACCTCGGCCTGTAAAGACAACAACGTCCGCTCTTGTATGGCCCTTATCTTCATTGGATCCACTGTTATGCCTGCTCCACTCACCACATGGCCCAGAAAAGCCACCGACGATAGAACCAAAACTTGGACTTCGAGAACTTGGTGTAGAGCTTATTTTGCCTCAATGTATTCAACACCAACCGCAAGTGGTTTTCATGATCGGCTTCAGATCGAGAGTAGATCAGAATATCATCAAGGAACACTATCACAAATAGGTCCAGATACTCTCAGAACGTCCGGTGCATCAAGTCCATGAACATCGAGGGTGCATTGCACATCCCAAATGGCATGACTGTGAACTCATAGTGTCTGTAACGTGTTCCAAATGCGGTTTTAGGAATGTCACCTTCCCGGATTCTCAACTGGTAACAAGCAGATGTCAAGTCCAACTTCGAATAAACCGTCGATCCCACCAGCTGATCAAACAACTCATCAATCCGTAGAATCGGATATTTGTTCTTCTCTGTCAGCTTGTTCAGTTCGCAGTAATCAATACATAACCGCAAACTCCCATCTTTCTTTTCATAAAAAGCACCAGGGCGCTCCACGGTGACATGCTTGGGCGTATATAACCCTACTCCAACACTCGTCCAATTACACTTTCAGCTTCGCCATTTCCTTAGGCGCGATGCGATATAGCGAGCGGGCCACAGGTTTCGCACCGGGCACTAGCTCGATCGACTGTCAATCTCTCGCTGGGGTGGTAGCCCAGGGAGATCATTGGGAAACACAACTGCACATTCTGATACCGGCAACACAGATGCAATAAAATAGAAATCCCGACTTCCTAAGTGCACCGCCACATCGCAAGCCTTATTAGCAATCACCATACAACATTTGGCAACACCACGCTGACGCTTTTTGTCTAGGCAAGTCGCGCTATGAAATCTTTAGACAGAAAAGAATGTGATGCACCCGTAACAAACAGTGCTCACGCCAGCGTGTTCCGAATCATCGCAAAGCCTATGGTGCACACAACACACACAAGCTACATACATAATATACAATCAACAAGTAATCAATATGATTTGCACGCACTTGTAACACTTAGGATTGCACCTGGGTCGCAGAGGACTGCACCACTGCTTTTCCCGTCACAACCAGATGTCGACCACTCCAGAAAATGATTGGCGAAATTGTCCCCATGTAATAAAGCATCAATTATCTATTCGTGTTCGCGACTACCGTGCAAACACATTGATCCCACACATACATGTATTGGACTCGTATTGCACAAACACAACAGTAGAACTGCCATTCAAATGGGTTACTGTACACACAACACATGCATAGTTCACAATACATGAGTAGCCCAATTATTTATGTACATCATCACGTCGACACTTATTGTCCTCTAAGAGCCACCACTGCAATCTCAGGCTTTATGTCATGTTTCACCGCACGAATATCACTTGTTGCTCTATTTTGGCTACTGAACACCATCCCAATAGTCTCGAGTAATGTGTCCTACCTGGCCACAAGTATAACAAGTAGGAGTCTCGAGTCTCTGCCTCTTACGGTGAGCAGACTTCCTAACCTTTGGACTTCGCACTTTCCTGGTCGCAGGCATTTGCTGGGCTCGTGTCAAGTCCAACTCCAATCGCCTAGCTGACTCCACCAATGGTTGGAATCCCAATAGCTTAGGTCCCATCAACAAGAAACAGAGTTCCTGATGTAGCCCATCGTAAAATTGAAGGATCTTTGTCTCCTCAGTTTCAAACAAAAACTCTGGTTGTTGTCGCATTTCAACAAATGTGTGAAAATAATCCTCAACTGTATCTTTTCCTGGCTCAAACACATGTTCAATGACGAAGCTGATGCGCTTCCCCTTGCTGCCTGCTCAATTACACTAACCGATATGGGACGCAGTACTGGATCAGTGGGTTGAACCTGTCCCTCATGGTAAGCCTCGAGCATTTCAAAAACCACATCAGCAATCTGTCCAGCCGTCTCTATCGATGGAGGAGATGTTAGTACCACAGTTGATGTCATGCTTCCCATCGAATAATGGGGTTCCTGCTGCCTAGCAGTCGCACTCGTTGCTTACAGTCATAAAATTACACAAGTAAGCAATAAACAGATTGCCAAAAGCAATACTAGGAACGCACATGTTCCCCAAACACATGTATTTGCATTCCTAAAGTGGACATTCCAGAGTTCAATCGTGTTAACTTGCTCGCACAGAGACGTGCTCACCACCCCAGAAAAGAAGGCAACCACGACTTCGAGAGGGAAAGACCGAGACAGCTGATACCAAAAATGTAACAACCCCATCCGTTTACATCGTATATACTAGAAGGTCCGGGCTGGGCCCTACAGCATATAACACAAAACAGGCGGTGAAGTTACGACATGATACCAGAGTAACGCAGCGCACCCTAACACATTGTATTCTAGTGGAAGCCTAAACACTAAACTTGAACTCCACACCTGAATGTCCAACATATAAAAGCTCCTCATTTATATATAACATAGGAATGTTTTACAAATACAAACAGTTTGCCTTATGGCCTTACAGGGCTTTCATAACAGTGGCCTCAACATTGGCGTACAGGCCAGCCACGAATAAATAAAATACAACATTTCAAAGTTTTATCTTCGAGGGCTAGCAGTAGCAGTAAATGCAGCAGGGACTTCATCCCTTATGCATGCCGCTCGGCTCTCCAACACCTGCACAGGGACAGCCTACCCAACGATGGAAAATAGAGGCAACGGTCAACATTCAGCTGACCAATTTATAACGACCGTACCCCTTTTCCCGGGGCAGTGTTATTCTTTCCAGCAGGCATAACATTTCACAAGCATATATATAGCTCATATAATGTGCTTTCACGCACACATTCCATCACAACTGTCAGCCACTCGGCTCGACGATCCATGCACTCAGTGTACATTCTTGGTGTACCAGTGAACCAGGGTCATACCACCGTATCTGTGTCACAACCCAACGGTAAAACATTGAGCATTTCACTCCATGGCGTACATCCGGAGTTCTTGTCATAGGACACCGGGATTGGCCCGTAGCCCCCCATTGTGTCATGGCACGCAGGCCTATGACTCTTGCTATGCTCTCTAACAGACCGCACTTTCAGGTCTCACGTCATATGGACATAGCGCAGGTCTGATCATCCACCCCCCGTTGCTCAAATCGCCTTGCCATCACCGAGCACAACGTACTCGCGGCTATATCGAAGGCGCAGGTCGGTTTCACCAATCCTGTTCTGGCATTCAAGCCTAGGTGCTTTCCTGGGTGCACCAGTACTTACTCTTACACCCTTTTTATCTCACACATCAGCGTGTCTTTCCGGGGCACGCCAGTACTTCCTGCTACTCCCTTTCACAGGTATGACACCGCAAATTTCACAAATGTCAAGGGTATTTCCATGGCTTACCATGTCAGTACTTCCTGCTACTTCCTTTCGCAGGTCCACCCATGAACATCAAGCATTAAAAAAGGTATTTCCTGGACTTCCAATCAAGTACTTCCTGCTACTTCCTTTCACAGGTACAATCCAATAACACAGACATCACAAGCATCACAAGGGGATTTTCCTGGACTACCACTCCAGTACTTCCTGCTACTGCCTTTCACAGGGTTAACCCACCGACTCCTACACTACACGTTTATCACGGAGTCTTCTCCGGTTCGCATATGCAACATCACCAATCTACACCAACCTGTCCAGATGGGCTTCACACAGCATGTCTATTGATGAATTATAAATATACCTATTTTTATGTACATTAATTAAGTAATTTTTGTTTATTTTCTTTGCTTTCAGTCAATTTCCTTTAATAAATTATTCATATTTTGTTAAATTTGATTCTAACTTAACTTATTTTGATTTTCTAAAATTTCAGAAAAACTGCCCAAAAATGACCTGACACGCCCGTGTAATATTGGTCACGCCCGTGACCAGGGCGTGACAGTTCAAAACCCGTGAAATCAACAAAATTCTGAAGAAATTGATGGACACACCCAATGTCACGCCCGTGTCATTTGACACAGCCCGTGACCCCTACCCATGTAACGCGCGCTCGACGTTTTCGGCTCGACGATCGTCAAACAACCCGACACTCCCAGAGTCACGCCCGTGACCTGGGGCGTGACTTCTCCACTTGACTCAACGAAAGCACGCTCGACGTTTTTCGCTCGACGAATGTCGACTCAACCGGACACGCCCGTGTCAGCCAACCAGACACGCCCGTGTCATTCCCTTCGACGATCAAGGCTTCCAGACTCGACAAAATGTTCTCGACATTTGTCGACTCAACCTAACATGCCCATGTCAAGATGCGACACGGGCGTGTATTTCTCCACCTGGCCGACAAGACCCGCGCGGTGACTTTCAACGCAACCCATGCCCAGATCCACCTCCCCGACATGCCCAGCGTCACGCCCGTGACCTGGGGCGTGACCTCCATGTGACCGACACGTGTCCTGCAAAAGTCAACTTTGATGTTATATTTCGTCGACCGACATTTGCATAGTGCTGACACGCCCCCTGACACGCTCGTGTCAGGGGCGTGTCCCATGAAATTTTTTGCCTATAAATTCAGAGCTGCTGTAAGGATTTCTGTTCCAATTTTTTTGGGCCACTTTGCTTAGGGTAGGTATGCCGAAGTGCTTTTTTATGCTATGTAAGGGATTTTCTTCCCCCCCCCCTCTCTTAGTGTTTGTTTTTAGGTTTCTTGTAATCCCTTTTCCATTAATAAAATGTGTTAGTTTTTTCTCTCTTTGCATAGCTTGGAATCCATTTATGCACCCTACTCAAAGTGATTTTTAATGTTTGTTCTTATTTTGTTTTTCTTTCTGTCTTTCAAAATCTCTTTAGCTTAAAAACTTTTGTCTAATTTCTAGCCGTCGTAATCACAAAATTATTTTGATACACCGTACTTTTTTAGCTTTAGTTTATTATTTTTTACTTTGTTTTCATTCCTATAGGTTTATAAAAAATGTTTTAAAAGGTGGCTTTTTATTTTTCTTTAACTTAGCCTGTTTAGGATCGTAAAATTATTCGTTCTCTTTTAGTTTTATTTCCACTTTTTATGCGTTTCTATAAAATTATAAGAATGAAAACATAATCGTTTTAATTTTCCGAGCATTCTCATTTTCAATTTTCATTTAAAACTTTTGCACGTTTAATTTTTTGTCTTCTTTTTACGCATATCTACCGCATTCTAGCGGTAGAAATGTATTCTTTTCAATTTTTCAAGCACTTTCAATTTTGCGTTTATTTGCAAACTTAATTGCTCGTTTAATTTTTATTTTAACTTTTTATGCTTTTCTACCGCATTTTCGCGGTAGAAATGTAGTTATTTTAATTTTTTGGTAACTTAGTTTTTTGCAATTTTTTTTATTATATGCGCATTTATTTCCGCCTACTCGTTAAGAGTTAAATGGCGCATTGTTGTTATTTAATTCAATAGAGTGTGAGTGTGCGTATTTTAATTTCATGTTGAGTGGAGTGTGCTTAATTTTCTGTCGAGTAAGTGTGTTTCACTTTCTGTAGAGTGGGTGTATTTATTTAGTCCTACTCGTTTGAGTAGGACCCGCATTTATTTTCTCCTACTCATTTGAGTAGGACTTGTGTGCGTGTGTTTTAATTTTTGTCGAGGGTGTGCGTGCGTTGCATTTATTTTGTCTTACTCGTTTGAGTAGGACTCGCTTTCATTTCACCCGCCCACGCATTTGCGTCGGGACTCGCACTTTACTGCTTTCATTTCAGTACTACTCGTTTGAGTAGGACTTGCAATTTACTGCTTTCTCACTGCTTTATTTTACTGCTTTCATTTCTTGATTTCCATTTTCTGCCTTTTTATTGCTTTCACCGCCTGCCGTCCCCATTCCGATGAGTGGCTAACCGTTCTTAGCCCTTAGTATCGAAGAGCATTGGGACAAATAAAATAACTTTAAATAATTAAAGGTACTTATATTCCAATTAATTAAATTAACTTAAGGTTTGCCCGGGGTTGACGACGCGTAGGACCACATATCGATGTGTGGGCCCTATTTCCGTAGTCCATACGCTAACTAGCCGAGAGGCCGTGCTTATGGACCGATCACCCCTTGGTAAAGAGAGTTCTACACTAACCCTCGAGAGAGGAGCCACGCCAACTCTACCGGATTTGGTTCCCCACCCAATAGCGGGGTTCTTAGCGTAATGCGGGCGTTAAGAGGAATCCTTCGTCGGACGAGAGCCCGGTAGAATAGTCTTAGCGTTCAGGTGAGCGATAGCCCTATATCTAGGTGAGCTAATTTTAGTGGAACCTCCACGGCCAAGTCTCCGCCTTAATTAATTTGAAATTTAGGATCTCTTTTAATTAAAAGTTTATTTTAGTTCTAATTTTATTCGATGCGGTCGCGCTAAGCTCATCATCGGCTCCCCCTTTAATGCTTTCATTTTCTGTTTTTTGTCTTTCTTTTTTTGCTTTTATATATATATAAAATACCCGACAAGTAATTATCAAGAAAAAAATAGTCCCCTTCAGGGAAGAGTAGAAATAATTGAACCGACCCCGAGAACAATATGACCTCGATATTCCACCCCGGAATATCTTGTACTACAGGTGATAGGTGCACTTGCCTCCTTACATTAAAACTCGATCTAAACCGTTTTATATCCAAATAAATAAATCTGCGCGCCCCGTTTTCTAAATAAAACTGAATCCGCCTTTTTCCATTAAATCAACCACCCGGGGCACCGCAGGAATACTCACCAATTTTTGGAGTTTTAACCGCATCAAGTTTTCGGACCCGATGCGAAAATATCAATCACGTTTTTGGCGCCGTTGTCGGGGAATTGATGCACAATATTTTAATCAAGTTTTTGGCGCCGTTGTCGGGGATTTTTCATGTCGTTATTTTAATAATAATAATAATAATAATAATAATAAACTACTTTAAAAAAACGAACAAAAAAAAACAAAAACTTAACAAAAATTATTATTATATTATTCTTATCTATAAAAACACTAAAATTGAAATGGCGTCGTTTCAAAAAAAAAACTAAAAATTATTATAATATTACTGTTCAAAAAAAATCCTACAAACTAAAAAAAATCCTAAAAACTTAAAAACACTAAAATCCTAAAAACTAAAATCCTAAAAACTAAAAAAAAACCATAAAACTCCACACTCTAAAAATCTAAAAAACCTAAACATCTAAAAAACCACATCCTCCTTTTTCCTTAAATAAACCACCCGGGGCGCCGCGGGAATTCTCACCAATTTTTGGAGTTTTAACCGCACCAAGTTTTCGGACCCGATGCGAAAATATCAATCAAGTTTTTGACGCCGTTATCGGGAAGTTTTTCGAGTCGTTATTTTGAACTCTGAAGATCTATTAATTCTACATATATACATATATATCAAAAAAATATAAACATGGCCAACAAAAAACCTACTACTACTAATAATAATAACAATAAACTACTTTTAAAAATAAAAACCAAAAAAAAATAACAAAAATTATTATTATATTATTCTTATCTATAAAAATACAAAAATTGAAATGACGTCGTTTCAGAAAAAAACAAACTAAAAATAAAAAACAAACAACAAAAAAAACAAACTCTAAAAACTTGAAAAACTATAAAACTTAAAAATCTAAAAACTATAAAACTGATAAAAATCTAAAAAACCAAAAAACACTAAAAACTCTAAAAACTAAAAATCTAAAAAATCTAAAAACCTTACAAAAAAAACATCACCAAAAATTCTCGTATATATTTTGTTTTTGATTCTTTTATTTTCTTTAAAAAAACAAAAAAAACATTTACCCAAAAAATAATAATAATAATAAACACTGGACATAAATAAACTTTTTTTTAATTAATTAAAAATTTATCTCTATTTTCTCGCTTCGGCGGACACTTCACTCATGTGCGCGCTTGGGGTCCGCAGTTCTGTCGCACTCATATAGCTAAGACGTTAGCTACTCCGAGTCACCCACACAATTGCCCCCTCCCGCCCGCATACCTTTTGACCGAGTTTATCCTTTTTGTTTTTTTTTTGTTATATTTTTGCTACGTCTTCTAAAATAATGCAGAGTATCAACCCGGGCCTCCCCGACCTCATCTAAGGGAAGCTTCTGCCCTCTCTTTTAATTTTTGTGCATATTTTATTTTGTAAATTATTCGTTCCACATACTTACATTGCAACATTGGGGACAATGTTGGGTTTAAGTATGGGGGTGTTTTCCTATTCTGCATTTTTTATATTCTGTACTTAGCAAAAAAATACAAAAAATGCAAAAAAAATTTAAAATCTCAAAAAAAATCATTGTTTTTTTATAATAATCAAAACAAAAACAAAAAAAACATCCAAAAAAATTCATAAAACCACAAAATTCAAAAAAAGTATAACTCAAAAAAATCAAAAATTGTATAAAACAAAAATTCAAAAAAAATTCTTTTCCTATGTAAATTGTTTTTGTAAAAAGAAAATTCTCTCTCCCCCCCCTTCTTTTTTATAAAAGCTCCCTTTTTTGCATGCCCGCGATGTTCGACTCATCGAACCAACCACTGAAATAAGAGTCTGTTCACGGGCCATCCAATTTTTACTTTGTACATTTTTGTAAAAATCTTTTTCCTCCCTCTCTTCTTTATAAATAACACTTCTTTCTCTCCCCTTTCTTGTAAATAATTTGATACAAAATTAAAAAATCAAAAACAAAATTTGAAAATCCAAAAACCCTAAAAAGATAAAAATAAAAAAAATCCTAAAAAGATGATAAAGAAAAATTCAAAAAAAATGATAATCAAAATACAAAAAAATGATAACAAAACCTAAAATCCAAAAAAAATCGTTTATTATGAAACAAATAAAATCAAATATACCATACCTTAACCCTTTCTGCTTTCCAAAAATCTAGTTTTGAGTTTATTTATATGTAAATTTGACTAATTCTTTGTTTGTTATTCGTTTGTTAATTATCGATTGAAATATTTAAATAGCCGGGGTTAAGCTTTAAAGAATTTATTATGTTTTGTTAAAAATAGCGAACTCGTTTTAGACACTACTTCTAATTTTTCATTGATAGGAGCACGTGTATTATGTTAGAAACTAATAACTATAGAATTCAATTATGTTTACTTTTAGCTTTCTGAAAAATTGGAACGTACAATTTATTAAGGTTGCTCTCAAAAATGTTTTAATTAAAAATCTAGTTTTCTTTTCTCCCCTTATCATGCCTTACTTGGCATGATAAAATTATTATCCCAAAAAATTATTATAAAAAGAACCTATGTCAATGGGAATAAGATTTCGTTCTGTAAACATAGGCACCCAATAATTTAAAAAGATTATATGTTACAGAGTAAGAGGATTAAATTCATTACTCTCACACATATACATTGGGTCAATTTTATTATTATGAAGTTGAAAAAAAATGATATTAGGAAAATAAGATTTCATTTTCCTAATAATCCAAAAGAAAAAAGTGGAGGTTCGAGAAAAAATCACCTCACCTCAATATCCAAACCCTCTTCATAAACCAACATCAACCCCCTTAGCCAATTTCACGATTCTAGAATTAATTCAAAAATCTTTTTGAGAGCATAATTTATAAATTGCATTATTTCCAGTAAAACTCCAATAAGCTAAATTTCATATAATTCCAAACTATTTTTGTTTATCTAACCATTACAAATATTGTTTTCTATTTGATTACATCAAAAAGTCTTTTGGCCAAAACTTTTGCGTTATTTAAATCATCTACATAATTTTAGGACTTAACTCTTACACCACGTATATTTATTTAGATCTCTCTTATAATTAATTAAGCGGTAGCTAAACTTCGAGTTTCTTTAATTCCTTAAAATTTCATCTCCAACTTTTGCTCTGGAATAGCAAAAGCTTAAGTATGGGGGGTATTTGATGAATTTTAAATATACCTATTTTTTATACACTAATTAAGTCATTTTTGTTTATTTTCTTTGCTTTCAGTCAATTCCCTTTAATAAATTGTTCATATTTTGTTAAATTTGATTCTAACTTAACCTATTTTGATTTTATAAAATTTCAGAAAAACTGCCCAAAAATGACCTGACACGCCCGTGTAATATTGGTCACGCCCGTGACCAGGGCGTGACAGTTCAAAACCCGTGAAATCAACAAAATTCTGAAGAAATTGATGGACACGCCCAATATCACGCACGTGTCATTTGACACGGCCCGTGACCCCAACCCGTGTCACGCACGCTCGACGTTTTCGGCTCGACGATCGTCGAACAACCCGACATACCCAGAGTCACGCTCGTGACCTGGGGCGTGACTTCTCCACCTGACTCGACGAAAGCGCGTTCAACGTTTTCCGCTCGACGAATGTCGACTCAACCGGACACGCCCGTGTCAGCCAACCAGACACGCCCGTGTTATTCCTGTCGACGATCAAGGCTTCCAGACTCGACAAAATGGTCTCGATATTTGTCGACTCCACCCGACACGCCCGTGTCAAGATGCTACACGGCCGTGTATTTCTCCACCTGGCAGACAAGACCCGCGCGGCGACTTTCAACGCAACCCGCGCCCGGATCCACCTCCCCGACACGACCAGCGTCACGCCCGTGACCTGGGGCTTGACCTCCGCATGACTGACACGTGTCCTACAGAAGTCAACTTTGATGTCAAATCTCGTCGGCCGCCATTTGTACAGTGCTGATATGCCCCCTGATACGCCCGTGTCAGAGGGCGTGTCCCATGAAATGTTTTGCGTATAAATTCAGAGCTGCTGTAAGGATTTTTGTTCCACTTTTTTGGGCCACTTTGCTTAGGGTAGGTGCTGCAGAAATGCTTTCTTATGCTATGTAAGAGATTTTTCCCCCCTCTCTTAGTGTTTGTTTTTAGCTTTCTTGTAATCCCTTTTCCATTAATAAAATGTGTTAGTTTTTTTTCTCTTTGCATAGCTTGGAATCCATTTATGCGCCCTACTCAAAATGATTTTTAATGTTTGTTCTTATTTTAGTTTTCTTTATGTCTTTCAAAATCTTTTTAGCTTAAAAACTTTTGTCTAATTTCTAGCCGTCGTAATCGCAAAATTATTTTCATACACCGTACTTATTTAGGTTTAGTTTATTATTTTTTACTTTGTTTTCATTCCTATAGGTTTATAAAAAATGTTTTAAAAGGTGGTTTTTAATTCTCTTTAACTTAGCCTATTTAGGATCGTAAAATTTTGCGTTCTCTTTTAGTTTTATTTCCACTTTTTATGCGTTTCTATAAAATTATATGAATGAAAACATAATCGTTTTAATTTTCCGAGCATTCTCATTTCCAATTTTCATTTAAAACTTTTGCCCGTTTAATTTTTTTTCCTTCTTTTTACGCATTTCTACCGCATTCTAGCGGTAGAAATGTATTCATTTCAATTTTTCAAGCACTTTCAATTTTGCGTTTATTTGCAAACTCAATTACTCGTTTAATTTTTATTTTAACTTTTTATGCATTTCTACCGCATTCTCGCTGTAGAAATGTAGTTATTTTAATTTTTCTGTAACTTAGTTTTTTGCAATTTTTTTTATTGTATGCGCATTTATTACCGCCTACTCGTTAAGAGTAAAATGACACATTGTTGTTATTTCATTCAGTAGAGAGTGTGTGTGCGTATTTTAATTTCATGTCGAGTGGAGTGTGTTTAATTTTCTGTCGAGTAAGTGTGTTTTACTTTTTGTAGAGTGGGTCCATTTATTTAGTCCTACTCGTTTGAATAGGACCCGCATTTATTTTCTCCTACTCATTTGAGTAGGACTTGTGTGCGTGTATTTTAATTTCTGTCGAGGGTGTGCGTGCGTTGCATTTATTTTGTCCTACTCTTTTGAGTAGGGCTCGCTTTCATTTCACCCGCCCACGCATTTTCGCCGGGGCTCGCACTTTACTGCTTTCATTTCAGTCCTACTCGTTTCAGTAGTACTTGCAATTTACTGCTTTCTTACTGTTTTATTTTACTGCTTTAATTTCCTGCTTTCCATTTTCTGCTTTCTTTATTGCTTTCACCGCCTGCCATCCCCATTCCGATGAGTGGCTAATCGTTCTTAGCCCTCAGTATCGAAGAGCTTTGGGATAAATAAAATAACATTAAATAATTAAAGGTCCTTATTTCCGTAGTCCATACGCTAGCTAGCCGAGAGGCCGTGCGTATGGATCGATCACCCCTTGGTAAAGAGAGTTCCGCACTAACCCTCGAGAGAGGAGGCGCGCAAACTCTACCGGATTGGTTTCCCCACCCAATAGCGGGGTTCTTAGCGTAATGCAGGCATTAAGAGGAATCCTTCGTTGGATGAGAGCCCGGTCGAGTAGTCTTAGCGTTCAGGTGAGCGATAGCCCTATAGCTAGGTGAGCTCATTTTAGTGGAACCTCAACGGCCAAGTCTCCGCCTTAATTAATTTGAAATTTTGGATCTTTTCTTATTAAAAGTTTATTTTAGTTCTAATTTTATTCGATGCTGTCGCGCTAAGCTCATCATCGGCTCCACATTTAATGCTTTCATTTTCTGTTTTCTGTCTTTCTTTTTGCTTTTATATATAAAAAAAATACCCGACAAGTAATTATTGGTAAAATAATAGTCCCCTCTAGGGAAGAGTAGAAATAATCGAACCGACCCCGAGAACAATACGACCTCGATATTCCACCCCGGAATATCCTGTACTATACGCGATAGGTGCACTTGCCTCCTTTCGTTAAAACTCGATCTAAACCATCTTATATCCAATTAAATAAATCTGCGCGCCCCGTTTTATAAATAAAACTCAATCCGCCTTTTTCCATTAAATCAACCGCCCGGGACGCCGCGGGAATACTCACCAATTTTTGGAGTTTTAACCGCATCAAGTTTGCAGACCCGATGCGAAAATATCAATCAAGCTTTTGGCGCCGTTGCCGGGGACATGATGCACAATATTTCAATCACCTATTCCGTACTCCATTTTCGGATCTATATGCCAAATTGGGCATTCCATGAATCAACACAAAAGACTCCCACAACAAGCCACCCTCTAGTCGGGGAATCAGATGCACATACCAAAAAGGAAGCCTTCACATGACTATGAAGAAAAGTCGTTACCCTTAAAGACCGCTTCGGTGCCATGAGCTCCTAGCTCGCTAGAAAGAACCGCAATAGATTTTCCTCCGCAAAGATGGCCTCGAATCTCAGCTTTACACTCTCAAGCTCCACCAGAGATCAGCCCCTCTTCCTCCTCCTCCTTCTTCCTCTCCCTTTCTCTCTCTAAGCTTTTTAGAAAGATGAAGGCAATAATATAATGAGAATTCTCTCTCAATTTGTGGCCTTAAGGAAGCAGGGAGGACTCTCAACTGTTAGATCCCAGCTGAAGAAAATGGACGGCCACGAAAAAGCCACAAAATCACTTCTCGGGTCAGACACGCCCTGTGACAGGCCCGTGTCACAGGCCGTGTACTCTAAGCGGTGCACAAACTGCCTTATCCGGAAACCGGTCACGGCTAGGGTACACACCCGTGTCGTCCCAGACACTCCCATGTCATGGGGCGTGTGACTTACTCGACGATCATCGAGCTCATTTCGTCAACTAGAGGGGGACATGCTGTAACACCCTCTATCCGTCACATAGCATATAGCAGTAGGTCCGGCCGAGGCCCGACGTCGTATGCCACATACAGACCGGGTGGTTACTCATGGAAACCATCCAACCAATCAACGTCCTACACAGAGCATTCTAGCGGAAGCAGTTTATAAAGGTTGCAAATAAGAACCCAGCACTAAAGCATGAATGTCCACTAACACCAAAATAGGAATGTTACAAGATACACCAGTATAAGCCTTAAGGCCTTACAAAAATTGTTCACTTCATATTACATGTTTTACAAACCACGGCACGAGACCGGTCACACATGAATAAAGCAGTAAACACTTCCAATTGGGCCTTCGAGGGACGGCTTCGCAAAAAGGGCTTTAGCCCGCTATTGACCGCTTGGTCCAGCAGCACCTGCAAACAACAAACCACCGGACGGTGGCAAAACAAGGCAACGGTCAGCAATGCTGACCAAAATATAACAATCCCGCCCCCAGATCGTGGCGGCGATGCTCCTTCCCTGCATTTCATTAGCATAAGCGAGCAATATAATAACTCAATGCATCACAGGCGTTGGCACGCATGGCCACATGCCCCGTGCTCTCAAGGCACATTCTCGGTGATCGCAGTCTAAGCCGCTAACTCACCACCATCTCCAGGACGGCAATAACTCGTGAGCAAAATGGTCTGTTAGGCAAACGTTACGACACTTTAATGTCATTAACAGCCTATATCATGACACTTTAATGTCATCGACAGAAAGACCCGACCTCTATGCCCTCGGCATAACGCAGGAACGGTTCTCACTCAACCTGTTGCTCACTTGCCACGACACTTAAATATCATCGGCACGGGTTAAGTTTCCCCGAAGCCCGTGAATCGAACGTACGATGTTACATAACCCAGTTATGTACTAATTGGCACCTAGGCCCACAAGTTGTCAAGATCACGCATCCGCCCAGTTTTCCGGGTGCACCTTTGGGTTAATCCCCAAGGCTCCATGTTGCAATCTACCACGTAGAAAACCCGAAAAATAATCAATCGCGCGGAGTCTTCTCCGGCATTTATGCAATGCAACATCACCGATCCAGACCAACATGTCCGGGTAGGCTTCACACATCATGCCTATGTCTGTTCTCGCTTACGGACTCTAAACAACGGGGACTTCACATATCTACCCGAAGGAACGCCTCCAACTCACCGCAAACTCGCGAGTGCGGGCTTCCTATGTAAAGAAGGAGAGCTACTCATGCTCAAGAAGAGAATCGTTACACTAGCATTTCTCTTTGGCGCCATGGAAAAGTAAGCGGATGAAAAGCACCGCACTAGCTTTGCCTCCGTGGATCCGGAGTCGGCTCGCGATTTGGAGCTTCGAAGCTCCTCCAACGGCCGGATCTAGCTCCTTCTTCCTTCCTTGGCTCTCCTCTCTCTCTATGCTTTTAGAAAGATAATAACTTATGAAAAGTGAGGGTTGCTAAGTCCAATCCCGGGTATATCCCTTCAGGAACAACCCCCAGCCGTTGGATCATCAATTAAAGAAATGAACGGCTTTGATTCGGGACTGAAATTCCCAATCCGGACCGCACACGGCCTGGCACACGCCCGTGTCTAGGGTCGTGTGCCTAATTCGCCGTCAAAATCGACTCGCCTGGAACAACACACGGGTATCGAACACGCCCGTGTTTGACCTGACATGCCCGTGTTCCACTTGACACGCCTGGGCTCCAGGCCGTGTACACGGTCTCGACACTCGACACTTCGTCGAGTGAAGATCGTCGACCTGATGACACGGCCTTGGACACACCTGTGTCCTAGGCCGTGTTCCTTGTCTCGACACAATGTCGAGACCAAAGTGTCGACTTCCCGGGACGAGTGTCGACACGGGTTGACATGCCCGTATCGCAGGCTGTGTGCCATGTCTCGACACTTCGTCGAACGCAGAGTGTCGACTTCGCGGGCTAAGTGTCGACACGGGTCGACATGCCCTACGACAAGCCCGTGTCTCAGGCTGTGTGCCCAGTCTCGACACAATGTCGAGACCAAAGTGTCGACTTCCCGGCTCAGTGTCGACACAAGCTTGACATGCCCTGGGACACGCCTGTGTCCCAGGCCGTGTGCCTACAGCCAGAACCCAAAACTGGCCCAAAACGTCCCCCGTCACTCCTTTGAGTTTTGGGGCGTTACAACTCTCCCCCTCTTAAAAGAATTTTGTCCTCGAAATTATATAAAGGAAAGACATGTACAAAACCAAAATTTGTACCTGAGCGGAACAACTCCGGATACTCGTCAAGCATAGTCTGCTCTCGCTCCCAAGAGAGCTCCTCACGACCGCAATTGTACCACCGGACCTTGACCATCCTAATCTCTTTATTGCGTAGCCGCTTGACCTCCGAGTCCTCAATCCGCACGGGCTTTACCTTTGTCGTCAGCCCACTATCCATCGGCACTTGATCAACCGCGATCACTTCCGTAGGCTCTTACACCGCCTTTCGAAGCACCGAAATTTGGAATACATCATGTAAACCACTAAGCTCCACTGAAAGCTTCAACCGATAGGCCGCTTCACCAACTCGCTCCAGAACCTCAAACATTCCAAGGTACCTCGGGCTTTGCTTTTTCAATCGCCGCACCCGTGAGACACCCTTGAACAGCTTGATCTTTAAGTATACATAATCGCCCACCGCGAACTCCACGTTCCTGTGCTTGGCATTATAGTACTTCTCTTGCCAGTACTGAGCGATAAGCAACCTCTCCCGAATGGTTCTCACCAAAGAAGTAGTATCCTCCACTTCGGATCGCTTATACAACTTTGACTCGCCCGTTTCTAACCAAGACAACGGCGTGCGACATTTTCTACCATATAGGGCCTCGAAAGGCGCCATCTTAATACTCGCTTGGTAGCTATTGTTGTATGCGAACTCCACAAAATAAAGGTGGTCTTCCCATTGCTTTCCAAAATCCAAGACACACATGCGGAGCATGTCTTCCATGGTTCTATTGACCCTCTCGGTCTGCCCATCCGTTTGCGGATGGAAGGCTGTGCTGAATTTCAACTTTGTTCCCAACATTTGCTGCACTAGCCTCCAATCATTGGACGTGAACCGCCCATCTCGGTCACTCACGATGCTGCGGGGCACACCATGAAGCCGTACTATGTTATCCACATAAAGCTTTGCCAACTTCTCCACCGGATCATCCTTCCTATGTGGAATAAAATGTGACACCTTCGTTAACCGATCAACAACCACCCAAATGGCGTCGTTCCCCTTTTGCGACCTTGGAAAACCGTGCATAAAGTCCATAGAGATGTCGTCAAATTTCCCCTCCGGAATAGGCAAGGACTTAAGAAATCCTCCCGGCTTTTGGCACTCCGCCTTCACCAAGGCGCAAGTTTGGCACTTCGCTACGTAGAGCGCCACATCCTTCTTCAAACCCGGCCACCAAAATAGTTTCTTCACATCACGGTACATCTTCGTGCTCCCCGGGTGAATCGAGTACTTGGTATGGTGTGCCTCGTACAACAACTCCACCCGCAAATTACCCACACTTGGGACGCACAGACGACCGTCCTTCCAAAGTAATCCGTCCCCCACGACGAATTGGGAATTTGACCCATCCAGAGCCTCCACCATGGACTGCTTCTTATGAGCATCCATATCCAAAGCCTGCCGAATACGATCAGCCAGGTCATATTGGACTTCAGTCCAATTCAGAACTGCTTCAGCACTTGATTGTCTATCCACACAAACAATCTCCAACGCCTCCAACTCCCGCACCAACCGCTCATCATGCACCGATAGCCAATTGGCTTGAGCTGGGGCTCGGCGACTCAACGCATCCGCAACCGCATTCCCCTTACCAGGCACGTAGTGGATCTTGAATGTATAGTCGCCCAGGAACTCCATCCATCTACGCTGCCGCATATTCAGATCCTTCTGATCAATAAGATACTTCAGGCTCTTGTGATCGGTGTAGATATCAATCTTCACACCGTATAAATAGTGTCTCCACAGCTTCAAGGCAAAAATCACGGTCGCTAACTCCAAGTCATGGACCGGATAGTTCCTTTCATGCACTTTTAGCTGTCTCGAGCCATAAGCTATTACACTTCCGTGTTGCAGTAGCACGCAACCCAAACCGCTGCCCGAAGCATCACTATAAATCTCATAGCCTTCGGTCCCACATGGCGAACTCAGCACAGGCGTCGTGGTCAACCGACACTTCAACTCCTCAAAAGCTCGCGCGCACTCCGGTGTCCAAACGAACCTATGCACCTTCCTCGTCAAAGTAGTGAGAGGCAAAGCTATCCGCGAGAAGTTCTCTACGAAGCGCCTATAATAGCTGGCAAGCCCCAGAAAACTCCGGACTTCCGCTACCGTAGCAAGCTCAAGCCACTCGCTTATCGCAACGATCTTCGCCGGATCCACAGCAATACCCTCTCCACTCACTATATGCCCGAGGAACGCTACTGAGGATAGCCAAAACTCGCACTTCGAGAACTTGGCATACAACTGATTTCTCCTTAGCGTCTCCAACACCAAATGAAGATGTTTGAAGTGATCTTCCTCACTTTGCGAGTACACCAAAATATCGTCGATGAAGACGATCACGAAATGGTCCAAGTACTCCCTGAACGTCCTGTTCATCAAATCCATGAACACTGACGGCGCATTAGTCAGCCCAAATGGCATGACCGTAAACTCATAATGCTCTTATCTCGTACTAAACGCTGTCTTCGGGATATCACTCTCCCTTATTCGTAGCTGATAGTACCCAGCCTTGAGATCCAACTTCGAGTACACCGTCGACCCGACTAACTGATCAAAAAGATCATCAATCCGGGGGATCGGGTACTTGTTCTTCTCTGTCAGCTTGTTGAGCTCCCGATAATCAATACATAGCCTCAAGCTTCCGTCCTTCTTCTTAACAAAGAGGACCGGTGCGCTCCAAGGCGAAGAACTCGGGCGCACATACCCTTGCTCTAACAATTCTTGCAGTTGAACTTTCAGCTCCGCCATTTCCTTAGGTGCTAGCTGATAAGGAGATCGTGACACAGGCTTTGCACCTGACACTAGCTCAATCGTAAAATCTATCTCCCACTGAGGCGGGGCTCCAGGAAGATCTGCGGGGAACACATCAGGGTATTCCGATACCACTGAAATACAATCCAACGCGGGCTTCAGCTTCGCAACCTCCACTAGTGTAAAGAACAGTTCTGCACCGGCACGAACCGCCTTCACCACTTGAAGAGCAGACATCAACGTCTTGCTCGACCCCTTTAAGCCTGTAAAAGTCGTTTCACGACTTGCTCCCAGCTTGACTTCCTTGCTACCGCAATCTATATGGGCCTGTTGCTCCGAGAGCCAGTCCATGCCAAATATGACGTCGAACTCCACCAACGGAAGTAAAGACGCCCGCAGGTCGAACTCCTGATCCCCAATACGAATCTTCACATCGCAGATCCTATCCGCTCGCATCGAACACCCATTGGGCAACAACACATCCAACTT
Source organism: Platanthera guangdongensis (assembly GCA_039583875.1). Taxonomy (NCBI): domain Eukaryota; kingdom Viridiplantae; phylum Streptophyta; class Magnoliopsida; order Asparagales; family Orchidaceae; genus Platanthera; species Platanthera guangdongensis. Next base: position 184,733,104 of record CM077158.1, read on the forward strand.
ATCCTTCGCCATCGAAGAAGGGACTCCGATGCGTGATATAAATCCTTCGGACAAGAAGGAGTGTGAAGCTCTCGTATCGAAGAGTGCTCGTGCCGGATTTTCACAAATCAATACAGATCCTAAACAAGCAGGGGTAAGGTAACATGTGCATACAAGTATTTAAAGAAATTGACGTGCTATAAATTAAACCATACCTGTCACCACATCAGCCTGTTTGATGGCCTCCTGCTGGCCAAGATTATACACCCTTGGTTGGGCCGGAGCATAGTGGGACGCGGTCGACTCCACCGCCTTTCCCTTCTCTTCATAAGTAGCTCCCGGCCTCCTTTCGGACTTGGGACGTCCGCTCCGGCACTCAAGGGCATAATGCCCCAACTTACCACAGTTGTAACATGCGCCCGGGGTCCGACCCGTAGTCGCCCCAGAAGAACTAGCAGAGAGGGCTAGACCCAAAGTCTTAGCTTTCTTGTTCCACTTTTGGAACACAGATTTTGAGGTGTTTGGCCCTCTAGACTCCGACCTCTTCTCGCCCAAGCTTTTCTTTGCCTGCACATTCTCCATGTCCTTCTCCAAGGACCGGGCCGTGTTGACCAAGGTTAAGAAACCCTGCGTCATCAGCCCCGAGAGTAGTAACCTCAACTCATCTCTCAAGCCTTCATAGAAGCGATTAGTCTTGCACTCCTCATCCACGATGGTGGAGCTAGCATAACGACTCAGACGAGTAAACTCGTGGAGATATTCATCCACGCTCCTCTCACCCTGAACCAACTTCAGAAACTCATTCTCCAACACTATCTTCTGCGTCGAAGGGAGTTATCTAGCCAAGAACAATCTCGAGAACTCTTCCATAGAGACATCACCAAGTTGCCTACCTCTCAGTAAGTGCAGCTCCAATCCTTCCCACCACATTCTCGCTTCACCGTCCAGAAGGAACGTAGCGATGGTGGTCATTTGCCACTCCTCTGTCTCTGTTGCTGTCATGACTCTCTTCACCCTGGAGAGCCAGTATTCAGCCTGAGATGGGGTTCCCAACCCCGAGAATACCGGAGGGTTAAAGCTCATAACATTCTTAAGCTGCCTCTCGGTTGCCCTACTTGGCACCACCGGTTCCACAACCACTTGCTCCACTCTCCTCGGCTCAGCCTCTTGAAGAGGTTCCTGCTCCATCGCAGGAGCGGGCTGCTGCGTTTGCATTGCAGGCTGCGCATTTATCACGGCCAACACAGCTTCGCCCTCCAAGCGTATGTTCTCAGCCGATAGAGGTGTTGCATGAGCAACATCTGGTGCACTGCTAGCCTAAGAAACTCGGCGTTCTGACGGCCCAACACCACTTCTGGTCACCTATAGTGGTACAAAACACTATTAAGCGACCAACTAAAATTGCAAACAGCAATTATAGGAACACGCAGATTCCTCCAACACGTGTATTTTCATTCCTAAGTGGACATTCATGGGTTCTTTTACCGTTATAACGATGACGCACACAATGTGCTCACCACCCATTAAAAAGAATTCGTTCACGAATTCATCTTAAGCCAGACCAAAACCAGGAGTCTGATACCAAATTGTAACACCCCCTATCCGTCACATAGCATATAGCAGTAGGTCCGGCCGGGGCCCGACGCCATATGCCATAGACAGATCGGGTGGTTACTCATGGAAACCATCCAACCAATCAACGTCCTGCACAGAGCATTCTAGCGGAAGCAGTTTATAAAGGTTGCAAATAAGAACCCAGCACTAAAGCATAAATGTCCACTAACACCAAAATAGGAATGTTACAAGATACACCAGTATAAGCCTTAAGGCCTTACAAAAATTGTTCACTTCATATTACATGTTTTACAAACCACGGCACGCAGGCCGGTCACACATGAATAAAGCAGTAAACACTTCCAATTGGGCCTTCGAGGGCCGGCTTCGCAAAAAGGGTTTTAGCCCGCTATTGACCGCTTGGTCCAGCAGCACCTGCAAACAACAAACCACCGCACGGTGGCAAAATAAGGCAACGGTCAGCAATACTGACCAAATTATAACGATCCCGCCCCCAGCACGGGGCGACGATGCTCCTTCCCTGCATTTCATTAGCATAAGCGAGCAATATAATAACTCAATGCATCACATGCGTTGGCACGCATGGCCACACGCCCCGTGCTCTCAAGGCACATTCTCGGTGATCGCAGTCTAAGCCGATAACTCACCACCATCTCCAGGACGGCAATAACTCGTGAGCAAAATGGTATTTTATGCAAACGTTACGACACTTTAATGTCATCAACAGCCTATGTCACGACACTTTAATGTCATTAACAGAAAGACCCGACCTCTATGCCCTCGGCATAACGCAGGAACGGTTCTCACTCAACCCGTTGCTCACTTACCACGACACTTAAATATCATCGGCACGGGTTAAGTTTCCCCGAAGCCCGTGAATCGAACGTACGATGTTACATAACCCAGCTATGTACTAATTGGCACCTAGGCCCACAAGTTGGCAAGATCACGCATCCGCCCAGTTTTCCGGGTGCACCTTTGGGTTAATCCCCAAGGCTCCCTGTTGCAATCTACCACGTAGAAAACCGGAAAAACAATCAATCGCGCGGAGTCTTCTCCGGCATTTATGCAATGCAACATCACCGATCCAGACCAACATGTCCGGGTAGGCTTCACACATCATGCATATGTCCATTCTCGCTTACGGACTCTAAACAACGGGGACTTCACATATCTACCCGAAGGAATGCCTCCAACTCACCGCAAACTAGCGAGAGCGGGCTTCCTATGCAAAGAAGGAGAGCTACTCATTCTCAAGAAGAGAATCGTTACACTAGCATTTCTCTTTGGCGCCATGGAAAAGTAAGCAGATGAAAAGCACCGCACTAGCTTTGCATCCGTGGATCCGGAGTCGGCTCGCGATTTGGAGGTTCAAAGCTCCTCCAATGGCCGGATCTAGCTCCTTCTTCTTTCCTTGGCTCTCCTATCTCTCTAAGCTTTTAGAAAGATAATAACTTATGAAAAGTGAGGGTTTCTAAGTCCAATCCCGGGTATATCCCTTCAGGAACAACCCCCAGCCGTTGGATCATCAATTAAAGAAATGAACGGCTTTGATTCGGGACTGAAATGCCCAATCTGGACCACACACAGCCTGGCACACGCCCGTGTCCAGGGCCGTGTGCCTCATTCGCCGTCAAAATCGACTCGCCTGGAACAACACACGGGTATCGAACACGCCTGTGTTCGACCTGACACGCCCGTGTTCCACCTGACACGCCTGGGCTCCAGGCCGTCTACACGGTATCGACACTCGACACTTCGTCGAGTGAAGATCGTCGACCTGATGACACGGCCTTGGACACGCCCGTGTCCTAGGTCGTGTGCCTTGTCTCGACACAATGTCGAGACCAATGTGTCGACTTCCCGGGACGAGTGTCGACACGGGTTGACACGCCCTGCGACACGCCCGTGTCGCAGGCCGGGTGTCATGTCTCGACACTTCGTCGAACGCAGAGTGTCGACTTCGCGGGCTAAGTGTCGACACGGGTCGACACGCCCGTGTCGCAGGCCGTGTGCCCAGTCTCGACACAATGTCGAGACCAAAGTGTCGACTTCCCGGTTCAGTGTCGACACAAGCTTGACACGCCCTGGGACACGCCCGTGTCCCAGGCCGTGTTCCTGCAGCCAGAACCCAAAACAGGCTCAAAACGTCCCCCGTTGCTCCTTTGAGTTTCGGGGCGTTACACACGCCTTCCGACACGCCCGTGTTGGAAGGTACACGCCCGTGTTACAGACGTGTTCCCTCTGTCGACCACTTTCGTCGACCAAAGACTCGAGTGTCGACACAAAGAAGGTGTCGACACAAGGTGGTGTCGATACAGGGAGTTGTCGACACAGGGACATGTCGACACAGGGAGGTGTCGACACAGGGAGGTGTCGACAAAGGGAGGTTTCGACACAAGTAGGTGTCGACAAAGGGAGGTGTTGACACAGGGAGGTGTCGACACAAGGAGTACACGCCCTAGGTCACGCTCGTGTCACGGGGCGTGTCCCTCCCGAACACTTCATCGAATGCATTTTCGTAAAAGTTGCGACGTCTACGTACCCGAGCAGGACACGCCCGTGTCCCAGACCGTATCACCCAACATTTTCCCCTTTTGAAATTTTGGTTGTTACAACAGGTTGATAAGTGCAATCAAATAAAAAGAAGAATCCAAAAGATACTACTTCAGAGCGATAGAAGTTACCGCGGGGCGGTAGCGGTGAATTAATTCGACAAAGCGCTCGTTATGCATTTGCTTCGCGCTTGTCCTACTTCCCTTGCTAGCACACTGAACACTCCAAGGCATTGAGTGCGTTAAGACAAAACTACTGCCAGGCGATAGCGCTGGTACCGCTCCACGGTAACACACTCATTGTGTAAGACCCCCCCCCCCCCCCGCCTGAATCCCAAAACACGGCATGAAGGGGGGTCTTATGCCCGGTACAGCCGCCTTGCGATAGCATTAGTATACGGGCTAACCTGTACCACAAGATGCCTACTCCGTCGGCTATAACCAATATCAATAGAACATGCCAACCCAACCAAAACAATATAAAAGAATCCAAATCCACACTAAGTAATAGTGTCCAAATAGTACATCAAAATATAGAAGCTAAAACATGCTTCTACAAATCAGAGTACAGCTATAGAAATTGCCCAAAAAGGGGCTACAACAAAATCTCGCAACACCCGCATCTGTAACCGACGGTAGAGACGGCACCGTCACTTCAGGCCCTGTCGTCCTGGCCTGTCTGTCATGCTACATAGTCTGCGGCTGCTCCACCTGCGGTGTGACCTCCTAAAAAGGAAGACGTAGCAACCGTTAGTCGAAGCGACTAAGTGCCTTCACATCCGCTCCCCCGGAGACTCCTCGGCACCGGGCAGGGAGAAGGAACAAGGATAATATATATATGCAAGTAATAAAATAAGTACAAGCAGGTGGCAATAGTGTAAGAGTAACAGTATCATAATCTAGAAGTTATTTAAGAGCTATAGCAAACTAACAAATAAGGTATCAGTAGCAGGAAAGTAACTTAACTTATAAGGATGCCCATACAAGCTTATAAGTTAAGGATCAGGTTACATAAAGTAACTCATCGTATAGGAGTGTCCATACAAACATATACGATGAGGATCTTGATGTGCAATAATATGAAATGGAATGTATGCTATGCAATGACTCACCCATGCTCACACACATGCAACTGCCATGTCGACAATGACTGTAGTTCCCACTTTTCGAGCAGGTAGCTAACCTCTCAGGCATCAGCCGCCGTGGCCAGGAGGTGATAGTAGAACGGGCACTTCTACTACTAGGCGGGTCTCCACACTACTTCACCTAGGCCTCCGTACGCCTCGAAGCTAAGAACACAACAGCGGAGCATGATGAGTCCAAATTTTACACTGATATTTGGACTCATCTGGGCCAATTTTATCGTCTTAGCACTTCACTTGAGAGCCATAACTGCTTATATTTGCTTACGTGCCTATTTCATGATTAAGTGCACTTTAGGCCCGTTTCTGTGTGCTTTATTTGTTTCTGTGTTTTTGTTGTTCTTTAGCCTTGTCTTGGGAATGTGGTGTGCACGTTTGGTGGCCTATCTGCCTCTTCTGCTGGTGCAGAGTTTGTGTGCGTGCTCCGGAACTGCTCGGGAGACCCCGACGATGCAGGAATACTGTGCATGACCACTTGACTTATTGCGCACGACCACTGGTCGTGCGCAACCGATCATGCGCATTACACTCTCATTTTTTCTAATTTTGCTCGGGTAATCGCATGAGCACTGGCCATAGTGCGCACGACCACTGGTCGTGCGCCACTGCTCATGCGCGTTGACCCCTTGCTTTCTGCAATTCTGTCTCTGCCAATCGCACGATCAGTGGATTTAGTGCGCACGACCACTAGTCGTGTGCCACTGATCATGCGCATTTATGCTGATGTTTCTATCCAGGTTGCAGGTCTAATTGGAAATGGCGCATGATCATCGACCGACAGTGCGCACGACCACTGGTCGTGCGCCACTGATCGTGCGCTCTGCTTTTGCTGCCTCCGTAATTATGGCTCTGCTCTGCGATTTAGGTCAACGCCCGTCAATTGCTGCAATCGGGGAGTTCGCGGGAAGCGCCATTTTACTTCTCCAGCTGCTCCATCACCTCTACCTTCATCGGGAGTCCATAGCCAGCTATTCCGAAGCTTTTCAAACTCTCCCGCGAAGCTCACGGCCATTGACGACTTCAACTCCAAGCTTTCCACCAGAGTTGGTGAAGAAGACAACCTAGCGAACGTACTCAAATGCCTTCGAGGTGACAGCTCGTTGGTACCGGAAGCCTCCTCGGACTAGCCCGGAAGCGGATTGACAACTCGTTATTCCGGCCATGACCCGCGGTGGATCTTCACCCTCTATTGGTTTACCGCTATTCCCCTTCCTCTGTTGTATGGGATGACATACATTGTATTGAACTACATATTTTATTCTATATCTAATGGGATGTTTGTAGTTCTCTTATTCTTGTGAGTAGTGTTTGTGAATGCGCCTCGCCCACTACACATCCACTTCATACCCGTGTCTCACCCGATTGCACTCTGCACAAGAACACTTCCATCCATTAGCTTTTCGTCCACTCACCCAACCGAAGTTCGGCATCGCGTCCGAAATACTCACCTCACCTAGAGAAGCGGTGCCTTCGACCCGCATAGCTTTTATTAGTATTAGATCAAACAACCATAATCTCTTAAGTCCCCTTTTTACTCTTTTTTCTTAGTATAACCCTCATAACAATATTTTCTGAACTGTTTCCACTTTGTGCTAATTGCATTTCTCAAGAGACCGACACTCGGGGATTTATTCCCAAACTTTATTACTTGTGTGACCGATGCGCTTGCCGATTTACACGCATCAAGTTTTTTGTGCCGTTGCCGGGGAACGCAACTATAGAGCGACTCAGGATGACTGAGAATTCCGTTATAAGAGTTGTATTGTTTTGTTTTATTTTGATCCCTTTTCTCTTGTGTTATTATTCCGTCAGATGGAATTGTTAGTTTTATTCGCAGAATCTATGCAAATTAGTTGTATCCTTTATATTTGAAATCTCCGCAATGTGGGAAAATTTCAATATCCGTTGCCGTCATTGTGGAGACATCTCTCATGCTAGTGATAGATGCACTCAGAAGTATAGTAACTAGGAAATTCAGGAATCTACATATCGTAGACATAAGCCGATTAGCTACCGACCCGAGGAGCCATTATCGCACTACTTTTATTCGGCTTCAGCACCCATTGCACCGCTGAAGCCCGCTAAGCAGTGCCTTTTTTGTCGAAGCTGGGATCATGCATTGAAGGATTGCGCCGCTTACCTAGCTGAGCTAGAAGTGGATGACGAGCCGGATCTTCGGATAATCGCCACTACAACCTTACGCAGCATACCTTCCGTATCGGGGTATGAACCATTGCCATCTCTATGTTATGGAGAAGGCATCCCAGGTATGTGCACCGATACATGTGTTTATCCCCATTCCGACACGGATATTTATACTCCAGAAGTGCATACATCACCTAGCATAGAATATATTAGTTGCGGGGAGCCAGCGCTCAATGTCCTACCGAGCTTCCTGCCTTCACCTTCTTCTTTGCATAACATTCTTCTTTTGACAGTGCTGTTGAGGCTGATTCGCAGGTGGAAATTAGCATTTCCAGCGTGCTGTTAAATCCAGTCGAGGAGGACGACTCCGTGGCCGAAGTTGCGACCTTCACCCCATATGAAGATGCCCAAGGCATGGACGAGGCAGATGCAGCTTCAGAACATTCTTGCATCAGCATAGACAGCTGTTTGGAAGCACCCACAATTCCACCGACGGGGGATGACTCCGGGACCATCCCTAAGATCGAGGTTCCTTTATGTTATTCTTCTAGTTTATTTCTTGACCCAGCTCTCATGTCTACTTCCATGCAGGACCACATTGTGGAATCAGTCCAATCAGTGCAAGGGCCTATAATGCGGCCTGGGACTTATTGTGACCAGATGCCGGTGGAGTTGGAGTCGATGAGCTTCCCAAGTTACTTTCTGCCCATGACTGACATACACGATGGGTATACGTATACAGGTATTGGGGCTTATGTTCTGTGTCCGTTCCGGTACCCGCTACCGCAGCGCGACCATGAACATTTGCTTGAGCATTTCAAGTTTCATTCACCAATTAGTTAGGAAATGCTCAAATTTTGAATATGTCCTGTTGGGAGTCAATAAACCCAACAGTTATCTAGGGTAGTGTTTCTTTTGTGTAAATTTATGTTTGTATTTAATTATATGGGTGTGGTAGCCCAGCTGCGTGATGAGCTCTCTGTTGCACCACTTGGTCAGCAGTGTGAAATTGACTGAAAACCCGGGCGTGTGAAAAACTTCACTGCGCACGACCACTGGTCGTGTGCACTACTTATCAGACCACAGGTCATGTGCCGGCCCTGTTTCTTTAAATTTCAGTTGGTCGTCCACTGTGTGTGCGCCCTAATCTCTCGCTTGGTCCGCTGCGTGTGTGTTGTCGACGCTCTTCCCGTTCCGTTTCCTCTCCGGTGGTCCAACTCTCTCTCCTTCGGTAGGCTCCCTCAATTTCAGATCTCACTTCCTCATTGTGCTGTCATGGAGCCTGGACGCCACCATGTAGTAAAGGCCTACCAATGCTCCGGTCGTGCTTCGGCAACCCCTGCTCAGATCTCGGGGAGAATGGGAACCATCTCTAAGGCAGAGCATACTCAACGCTACAATTCTTTGAAGGACAAGCCCTTCCTCTCTCAGCGGCTTGTTGACTGGAACGAGTTGCATTCAATTGGGGATGACAGTGCATTAGCAGAGGCCGTGCTCATTCTCTACTCCTTCGATTTTTGGAGCAAGTCGTTAGAGTGTGACGAGCTTGGATACCGGGAATTGACATTGGAGTTCCTTTCTACATTCACTTGGGAGACAACAGCGGACAACCGCTATTTCCCCACTTGTTCCTTCCGGATGATGGGAAATGTCTTCACTATCATATAGCCGGAGCTTGCCATTCATGCAGGCATCTATACCGAGGCGGAGGCATCCCAGATTAACTTCCCCGAGTTATGCTATGATTTTCCAGAGGGTGTGACTCCGCATGCCGCTTGGCGTTCTCTGACCGGAGGGAACGAGGAGTACGTCGCCGCCGTGCCAAATCAACGAAGATTGTCTCCCCCGCTCTAAGGTTTTTGCTGCATTTTCTTAGTCACTCACTCACCGCTATGGCCCTGAGCAAGAATGTGGTGGGGTGGCAGGATTTGATTTCCCTATTTAGTATGCAGTAGCAGTACCCATCCATCTGGGGTACATGCTGGCCTATTTCATCCACCACGAAGCCACTTATGGCCTCACGGGTGCGATCGGGGGTGCTTACGACATTACTCGCATCGCCAAAAGTTTTGGAGTTTGGAGCCAGCTACCTCCGATGGTGCAGGTCACTGCCCCTTCCATGATCTCCAGGGCCAACCTGGTGAGTTGTCATTTGCTGCGCGTGGTTGGGAGAAAATGTAGCCGGAGGTTTATCGTCAGCATACCCGGTGATGCGCCTGCGGGTAGAGATAAAGAGGAAGATGAAGGAGAGGCAGGTGAATCTTCCTCTATGGGTAGGCGGAGTGCGGGAGTGCTAATGCATCAGAGTCAGCAACAACTGAGGCCTTCAGTAAATCATGAGGGGAAATCTAGCCGCCAGTTCAGCTCCGCTCAGGAGCGGGGCGTCCCATATTTGTCGGAGCGCCTTGCTGACCTGGAAGCTTCACAGTTTTGGATGCAGGACTTTATTTACAAGCAGGTAGTGAGAGGCGGGTTGAACATTCGACCACCACCCACTCGTGACGCTCCATCAGCGCATGTTCCTCGTCCGTCGCCATCGAGATTCACGACAGCGATAGTGAGGGGGAGTGAGTGGAGCTCACCACAGAGCTAGTCTACCATGTCTTTTGTTTTTATTTTTTTTCCGTGGTTTATTTAATCAACAAAAACATTTTGTACTTTTTGTAGCCGGGTTGGCAATGAGACAACTATATTTTTGTGGTTGCCTATCTGGGTGCCGAACGATTTTTTTACTATATGATCTGTTAATACAGGTATTTGGTGTACCTTCAGGCCGTTATGGGAGACAACCCAAGTTGGACCGTTTGGTCCTATGCTGTGTTTTGAGTTCTTTATATATATTTATATTTATATGTGTCCATATTTTGTTTGGCGTGCATATTTTAATCGCAAGTGCAGGAATTTTTGAGGCACGGCAACTTGGCTGCACTTGGACATCTCGTTGCACGACTGGTATGCTCAATTTTGAGCATAGGTACTTCCTACCTAGCTATTTTTCCCATTTGGAATGCTTATTTTTACTAGTTTTCAAATTTAAGTCTGGGGGGAGAACATGTCTGTGATCACTACACAACACATTCTGTTGCATACCAGTCTCTTGTTTAGTTATTTCATGATCTCTGTTGCACACACTGAGTCACCCACACGAGTGAGCTCTTATCCACGCATGCAGCTCGAGTCAAATGTATTATTTTTGTGTAAACTTTAAAATAATGGTGCTAGCTTAGGATTTAAGGATCAAGTAGTTCGAAACTCATGTAGTGCTCCTACTTGAGTACTCATGATTTGTGTAGAACTAGTATAGAGTTAATTTTTTTTTATGCTCGTAGATTTATATTTTTCTGCAGTCGTAAATATTGTTTGTACTACTCAAAATCTGAATCTGGAGTAATCGAACGATAATGTAGGAATGTGTGTAGCCACCACTAGACTCGTATTGCTTGAGTCGGGAGGACGGATCATCTTTCTCGGTGACTAAGAACTTGCCCTAAGCTACTCTCGAAACATTGGTGCCCGGTTAGTCAAGAGTGAGCATGACATAGGCCATCATTTTGGCTAGTTTGAGCCTAGTTTAGCATTTCCTACCCGTTAACCGTTGCATGCCAAATTTGTGTCTACCCCTTCTTTGATCCATCTCCACTCTTGTTCACCAAGGCCTGAAGCTAATCCCACCATCGCAATCAAATGCTTGAGCTTGTTTGTATTAACTATTTTGCTGATGCGTGATATGTGGAAATCGTGTAATGTGGTGCTGATGCGTAAGATCACGACAGTGACCGGTCGCACAAGTAATATAAAGTGGGCGAGTTTTCCCAAGTATCGATCTCTCAAGGAACACAGTAAGGTGGAGTTAATTTCGAGGAGGACTTGGGATTGAAGTCCTTAGGTCGGCGGTAACGATGGGGGCTTTGATATTGCGGACAAAGAAAATAAAACACTATCAACTACTCTTATGAAACGCCGCTATGCGATGCTTCGCCAGGCGGGATGGAAGACTAGTCGGGCCGCTATGCAACGAATCACTAGGCGGATGGGCGAGTAGGCTTGTGGATGAGGTGGTTAGAATGGCGGAATGAGGGTCGTGAGCACCTCTTCGCTACACACGCCACTAGCAATTGTTAGTGCGGAAAGGGTGGATGGTGGTGGATGGAATATGGCGCAACTCGAGCAACTTAAGAAGTAAAATGAAATAGGAATCACATAGACATGATACACATAACATATACCACCAAAGTGCACTTCATCAATATAAATATATTTAAAAACCAATATTCAACAAGAAAGCAAGAACAAGTTAAGAGATCGACCGAATCTGAAGTCTTGCTGAGGATTCACGGTGGGAATCGTCAGGTTGTCAATCCGCGTCCAAGCTCGGTCCTCAACTGCGTCCGGGGTAGAGAAGGGCTGTCACCACCTTCCAATGGCCCGTCTTCTTCGTCTCACGATAGAGGACGAAGTTTGCTAGATTTCCTTTGCTTGATGGCTATGGCGTCAAACCCTACTTGAAGCTCACGGATGAAGGAGAAGGCCGAGAGGAAGCACCGGCTTGGATTTGGCGGTGAAAGCTTGCCCAGAGCACCTCCCTAGGGTGGAAGATGAAGAAAAACGACGGAGAAGGCGGAAAACGGCGGAGAAATGTCGAGCTCCGGATCCTCTCTTTAATTAGGGCGAGACCTGCACTATTTATACAAAGCAGAAATGAACAATGCGCACGATCACAGGCGGACGACCAGTGGTCGTGCGCACTATGTCCGGTGATCGTGCGCACTGGCATGGAAGATTAGGAAGAAGAACTGGGATAATGCGCACGAGTAGTGGCGCACGACCAGTGGTCGTGCGCACTAAGTCCAATGGTCGTGCAATTACCCCAGACAGGACTCCAGAAAAGAGGAATCAATGCACACGATCAGTGGCGCACAACCGGTGGTCGTGCGCACTGTGTCCAGTGGTCGTGCGCTTACCCCAGGCTGATTCTGGGAAATGGAGAGTAGTGCGCACGATCAAGGGTGCACGACCGGTGGTCGTGCGCATTATATCCCATGATCGTGCGCAGTATTCCTGTTTCACAACCATCCCGAAACACACACACGACCCCTGTACCGATAGGAAAAACAAATCACTAATTTGTGCAGATATTCCAGGCAATCACAAAAAGGAGTACAACATATAAAAATAACAAAATAGACAACCACGGGCATAAATGTGCACTTCCTATGGAAATAATGATAAGATGAAATATGAACGATATTGAACTAAAAGTGAAGTGCAAACACGTGAAAACTAGCCCAGATGAGTCCGAAAAACCCTATATAAATCGGACTCATCACACCCCCAGACTTAACTGTTTGTGCGTCCCGAGCAAACAAAATCTAAGCAGATAGGGAAAAATACTAGTTAACAAAGAAATTGCAATACGGAGTACCATGCGAAGTCGCATGCTCGCACGTGTAAAAATATAATAGAAGAAATTTCTAAGTATGCAAAATAGTTTATATTTTTCACAATGTGTATCAACATTGTATTATTACTCAAAAATGGAATCACGGTGAATCATCCGGTCACGCGTAGGGAGAAAGTAGACTAATCGCTAGGCGAGCATTGCCAAAGATCAGGGCTCGGGATAACCTCCAAAGGAATCCACCAATGTCGGTGACCATATGCTTGCCCTTTCTCATTCTCTCCAGGGCACTGGTTTGGTTCACACACGAATCAGTAGAACTTTAGGTGAAGAGATGGGGCTTGGGTTTCGGTGAGGTAAACAAAGATATACAGGAAGGCTATGCACCTAACCAAAATGAGCTACTATAAAATGAATCTCTCTACTAAGCAAAATACACGCGGGTACACGACACCCCCAGACTAATTTTTCAAAATTGGGTGTGTGTACCGCCTACTCCAAACACAATCTCATTTCCAAAATGATTTTCAATTAAAACTTTTTCTTTTAACCTTTTTTTTCTTTACAAATATATATATTTTTTCTTTTTCTTCATTTTATTTTCACAATTCAGTCGATATAAACTTGGGAGCACTTCCACATTTTCACAAATAATAACACCACATCACATCCCAACATGAAAATATAAAACACTAAACTCGACTTGGGTGTGCGACTAGGATTGGCTATGAGGCTTTGGTGAAATCATGGTGGAGCTGAATCAAAAGGAGGGGTAGGCACAACAGGGCTAACGAGGATATGATGTTAGGAACGATACAAAGCTCAACCGGGTCAAAATGATGGCCTACATCATGCTCATGCATGACTAACCTATACCCATGCTTCGAGAATAGCTTGTGGCAAGTTCTTAGCCAACAAGAAAGACTATCCATCCTACCGACTCGAGCAATATGAACCTAACGGCCGTCTACACACATCCCTAAGCTAGCGTCGGATTCACACCGGATTCACCAATTTTTGAGTAGAATAAAAAGTATTTATGCAATTAGAAAAATATAAAATTAAAATCATACAGAAAAATTAAATCTACTTGAATTTCTACACGAGACGAGAGCAGTTGACTAGAAACACAACAAGGTCAACATTTTACTCTGTCTCACAATCCTTTGTCAGCACCATAATTTTCCCAAATCATATAAAAGAAACGAGTTTAACTCGCAGCACACAAAAAACTAAGCACGCGCTAATGTGGGTGCAGTGGTGTGCAGTGCAATGAACTAAGCAAAATAAAATAATAAAGGCTTCTAGTATGCACAAGAAATATTTGCGTGCAATAGGTAACAAATCTCTCCCCTAGACTTCAGCTAAACTACATAGCAAATGATATAGAAATTAAAATCATAAGGAGGTAAGGGAAGAGGTTACCCAATGCTCAGCCAGTGAGCATACCAGAAGACGCGTGGAAACCTGAAGCAGGCCCGACATACGAAGAATCATAACTCCGCCAATGCAATTTGCTATGAATACCTGCAGGGGTGAGCTCCGCAAAAACACAAGAAAAATATACAAAAAGAAATGCTAAAACTAAAATAGACATGAAAAATAAAAATGCAGGAAATATAAGATAAGTACTGGGGTTATTGTCCTCCCAGCACGACTTATTCGGCTACGAAAAGGTTCTATCTAATGGGCCTATGAAAAGAAAAATGCACAGGTAACTGTTCCAATATCCTTTTCAGTAACGGGTACCGATATGGCGATAAAACAGTTACCCCTCTACCTAAATAGTAATACCTGCCAAACACAGGTAGAGGAAATAAAAAATAAGAAGAGGAGGAGCACTGGTCCTCGCTCATCTTATCACAAAAGAAATCCTGGCCTAGCAAGGTATCGTCTACAAGGAGTCTGCAGGAGGAGAAAGCGATGAATGGAGCTTCCTCAATAGAGGAGGAATCAACCTCCTCTCAAAAGAGGATGCTATCATCCATAACTCGAGCTGAAAGCTCCAAGTCCTCCTGAAGGACCTGCGAAAACTCAACCCTCACAGGCTCAGATACAGAAATGGGATCAAGAAATAGAGGAGATGAATAACTAAAAGAATCAGAAATAGGGGGAGTGGTCCCGGTCTCACTCCCAGCAGGATCCCGACATAGATCATCGACGACATCATATGAGTCATGGCGAGGGGAATCCGTGAGCTCGAGGTTCTCGGTGGTGGTTTGGACCTCCTCATCCATCAAGGAAGTGGAAACTTCCTCAACAAAGAGGATATCCTCATCAACACACCTCGGTGCATCCACATGTTCCAAGACGTAATACTGTCCATTAATGAAAATAATATCCTCGTCAAACATGGGCACATCCTCAGGCTCAGAATCACAATCCGACCGAACATCATCAACCGACTCACTAAAAATATTGATAGATAATTCTTGCAAAGAAGGCGGAGGAACAACAGCATCAGAGAAAATATGTGCAGGTTCCTCCGAGGGTGAATCAACAAGAGGGGAAGAGTTCATGGGGAGAGACGGTGCCACAATGTCGTCACACCGATCAGCAAAAAGTCTGATTGGTATACCCGCAGCAGTCCCCCATAGATAAGGTGGTGCTGCGAACATATCATCAGAATCAGAAGGGGAAGCCAATTGAGAGGTGGATGGAATGAATCGGATACCCGGTTCATCATCCTCCTCCAACTGGCGCTGAAATTCTGCACAATCTTTCAACACGTGGTCCGTACTACGACAACACAAACATCGTTTTCCATTACTCCTCGATCCAGGTGGGACCAGAGAGGAATAAGAAAAAGATGAATGCGTAGAAGAGGAGTGACCATAAGACCTGGGTTGGGAGTATGAAGTACCATAGGAAGACGGTGCTTCATACACAGAACCACGAGAATTATGCTCCCAATCTTCAGTGGGGCACTCATCACTACCATGTCTATAATCCCCGCACCATCGGCAACGAATATTCATATAAGAATACATGGTGCAATAAGAAAGAATTCACCACAAAAATATTCTAAGCAAAAATTAACTACACACGCCAGATAAAAGAATAGGACAGCCTGCTACAGAAAAATTAAAACTAGAATAGGAACAAATAAAAACAAACACAAATGCTAAAAACTAAAACAAAGAAGAAAGTGAAATGAACAAATGAAAAAGGGCTTCTATATCTTATCTTCCTCTACAAAAACTCACACGACTGTGTTCCCCGGCAACGGCGCCAAAAACTTGATGCGTAAGATCACGACAGTGAACCGGTCGCACAAGTAATATAAAGTGGGCGAGTTTTCCCAAGTATCGATCTCTCAAGGAACACAGTAAGGTGGAGTTAATTTCGAGTAGGACTTGAGATTGAAGTCGTTAGGTCGGCGGTAACGATGGGGGCTTTGATATTGCGAACAAAGAAAATAAAACACTATCAACTACTCCTATGCAACGCCGCTATGCGATGCTTCGCCAGGCGGGATGGAAGACTAGTCGGGCCGCTATGCACCGAATCACTAGGCAGATGGGCGAGTAGGCTTGCGGATGAGGTGGTTAGAATGGCGGAATGAGGGTCGTGAGCACCTCTTCGCTACGCACACCACTAGCAATTGCTAGTGCGGCAAGGGTGGATGGTGGTGGATGGAATATGGCGCAACTCGAGCAACTTAAGCAGTAAAATGAAATAGGAATCACATAGACATGATACACATAACATATACAACCAAAGTGCACTTCATCAATATAAATAGATTTAAACACCAATATTCAACAAGAAAGCAAGAACAAGTCAAGAGATCGACCGAATCCAAAGTCTTGCTGAGGATTCACGGTTGGAATCGTCGGGTTGTCAATCCGCGTCCAAGCTCGGTCCTCAACTGCGTTTGGGGTAGAGAAGGGCTGTCACCACCTTCCAATGGCCCGTCTTCTTCGTCTCACGATAGCGGACGAAGTTTGCTAGCTTTCCTTTGCTTGATGGCTATGACATCAAACCCTACTTGAAGCTCACGGATGAAGGAGAAGGCCGAGAGGAAGCTCCGACTTGGATTTGGCGGTGAAAGCTTAGCCAGAGAACCTCCTTAGGGTGGAAGATGAAGAAAAACGGCAGAGAAGGCGGAAAATGGTGGATAAATGTCGAGCTTCGGATCCTCTCTTTAATTATGGCGAGACCTGCACTATTTATACAAAGCAGAAATGAACAATGCGCACGATCACAGGCGCACGACCAGTGGTCGTGCGCACTATGTCCGGTGATCGTGCCCACTGTCATGGAAGATTAGGAAGAAGAACTGGGATAATGCACACGAGTAGTGGCGCACGACCAGTGGTCGTGCGCACTAAGTCCAATGGTCGTGCGATTACCCCAGACAGGACTCCAGAAAAGAGGAATCAATGCACACAATCAGTGGCGCACGACCGGTGGTCGTGCGCACTGTGTCCAGTGGTCGTGCGCTTACCCCAGGTTGATTTTGGAAAATGGAGAGTAGTGCGCACAATCAGGGGCGCACGACCGGTGGTCGTGCGCATTATATCCCATGATCGTGCGCAGTATTCCTGTTTCACAACCATCCCGGAACACGCACACGACCCATGTACCGATAGGAAAAACAAATCACTAATCTGTAAAGACATTCCAGGCAATCACAAAAAGGAGTACAACCTATAAAAATAACAAAATACACAACCACGGGCATAAATGTGCACTTCCTATGGAAATAAAGATAAGATGAAATAGGAACGATATAGAACTAAAAGTGAAGTGCAAACGCGTGAAAACTAGCCCAGATGAGTCCGAAAAACCCTATATAAATCGGACTCATCAGGTGCTGAATTCATAAACTTTTTGATTGCTACGTTTGGGGATTGCAAACGCAGAAAAGAAAAAGAAGAAAAGCGAAAAAGAAAAAGAACAAGAAAAATCTGAACGAGTTGCTTTGAGAATTCTATCCCCATCCTATTTATTGATTTTGGTGGGGTTAGGCCGTGTGCACACCCGGTTTTCAAGCTCAGTCTGGGGGTGTGTTACCCGTACATTTCTAAGTGGCTGTATTGGTTTAGGTTTTTATTCGCTCGTTTTCGTTGTGTGTAGCCTTCATGTTTATCATTGACTACCAAACCTTACCATAAGCCCCATTCTCTCCTACAAGTCCTACTGATTCACGCTTGAGTCTAACCCGCACTGTGGAGAGAGTGTGAACGTGCAAGCGTATGGTCCCCGACATTGGTGGATTCCTTTGGAGGTGATCTTGAGCCCCGATCTTTGGTAATGCTCACCTTAGTGGACTGCCTACTTTCTTCCTACACATGATTGCAAGATTCTCCAGAATTCTAATTTTGAGCAAATACAATATTTATTCACGCCTGTCGAATAGTTTAAACTACGTAGTATAATTAAAAAGGTTTTCTATTATATCTTCTATTCCCATGATGTATTTGATTTCTCGTCTTATTGTTTTTTGAAATTTCTGAGCTAGCTAGCTATTTTCTAGTCCACGGAGTGATGATTTGCTCGGGATGTGCAAATGGTTAAGTCTGGGGGTGTGATGAGTCCCAATTTTACACTGATTTTTGAACTCATCTGGGCCAGTTTTATCGTCTTAGCACTACACTTGAGAGCCATAACTGCTTATATTTGCTTACGTGCCTATTTCATGATTAAGTGCACTTTAGGCCCGTTTCTGTGTGCTTTATTTGTTTCTGTGTTTTTGTTGTTCTTTAGTCCTTGTCTTGGGAATGTGGTGTGCACGTTTGGTGGCCTATCTACCTCTTCTGCTGGTGCAGGGTTTGTGTGCGTGCTCCGGAACCGCTCGGGAGACCCCGACGATGCAGGAATACTGCGCACGACCACTAGACTTATTGCGCACGACAACTGGTCGTGCGCCAACGATCGTGCACATTACACTCTCATTTTTTCTAATTCTGCCCGGGTAATCGCACGAGCACTGGTCGTAGTGCGCACGAGCACTGGTCGTAGTGCGCACGACCACTGGTCGTGCCCCACTGCTCGTGCGCGTCTACCCCTTGCTTTCTGCAATTCTGTCCCTGCCAATCGCACGATCAGTGGATTTAGTGCGCACGACCACTGGTCGTGCACCACTGATCGTGCACATTTATGCTGATGTTTATATCCAGGTTGCAGGTCTAATTGGAAATGGTGCACGATCATCGACCGACAGTGCGCACGACCACTGGTCGTGCGTCACTAATTGTGCTCTATGCTTTTGCTGTCTCTGTATTTAAGGCCCTGCACCGTGATTTAGGTCAACGCCCGTCATTTGCTGCGATCGGGGAGTTCGCTGGAAGCGCCATTTTACTTCTCCAGCTGCGCCATCACCTCCACCTTCATCGGGAGTCCATAGCCGGCTATTCCGAAGCTTTTCAAACTCTCTGGCGAAGCTCCCAGCCATTGACGACTTCAACTCCAATCTTTCCATCGGAGTTGGTGAAGAAGATAACCTAGAGAACGGACTCAAATTCCTTTGAGGTGACAGCTCGTTGGTACTGGAAGCCTCCTCGGACTGAGCCCGGAAGCGGATTGACAACTTGCTATTCCGGCCATGACCCGCGGTGGTTCTTCACCCTCTATTGGTTTACCCCTCTTCCCCTTCCTCTGTTGAACTACATTTTTTATTTTATATCTAATGGGATGTTTGTAGTTCTCTTATGCTTGTGAGTAGTGTTTGTGAATGCGCCTCGCCCAGTCCACATCCACTTCATACCCGTGTCTCACCTGATTGCACTCTGCACAAGAACACTTCCATCCATTAGCTTTCCGTCCACTCGCCCAACCGAAGTTCGACATCGCAGCCGAAACACTCACCTCACCTAGTGAAGTGGTTCCTTCGACCCATATAGCTTTTATTAGTATTAGATCAAACAACCACAATCTCTCAAGTCCCCTTTTTACTCTTTTTTTCTTAGTATAACCCTCATAACAATATTTTCTGAACTGTTGCCGCTCTGTGCTAATTGCATTCCTCAATAGACTGATACTCGGGGTTTTATTCCCAAACTTTATTACTTATGCGACCGGTGTACTTGCTGATTTACACGCATCAGAGCCCATGCGTACTATGGCCCAGCGAGGTCTCGGGTAGATGTGCACCAAGAACACAGTCCAAACTGGCCTGGTGTGACCCGGAAGGGGCCTCGGAAGAAAGCACGAGGACACATCCCAACCGTTCACTTGGCACGGAAGGGGCCTCGGGACGTGAACACCAAGGACACAGCCCAACCTCCCAAAGTCTAACTGTCAACTCCCGTCGGTGTGACGATCGGCAAGCCCGTAGACCTGCCACACTATCCTTAACCTAGGATTACGACACCACGTGTCGACTCACACCACATGCAATTCCACAACACCGTGCCGTGGAAGGGGCCTCGGAAGAAAGCACGAGGACTCTACCCATCCATCCATCCATACCTTATCTCAACACAACCCAAACTAGTGACGGTAAACACCGCACTTACATCATTCCACAATACTACCCGTAGGGAGACGACGCTCTAAGGATTGGACTACTAAACTCATTCCATTAATCAAACATACTCATGGCCATAGTTTATTATTCTACATGACTTTCCAAATGATAATAAAATATTATAAACATGATGCGCATATAAAGATCTATCAATCTATCCAAATAACAACAACATATTATAAACATGATGCACATATAAAGATCTACCAAATTTCTAACAAGTCAATTTGTTAATAGTAGGCTTGCTTCACAATTCAGTTATAAGAAATCAAATAAATAAACTTCATCTTTCAAGCACTACTGTGAATAACATAGAAATGTTTCACCAAAGATCTCGAGTTGATTTGCAACATTGGTTCCAGCGAATCCAATTCCATAATATATTTAAGGACCCAGAATTTAAGTGCTGGACAAGTCTGGACAGCAACTTCGACTGGAGATCCCTGAAGCGATATGAATCCGGTGAAGATGTGTAACCACTCAATGGAAAGGTCTTTCCATGGGTTAAAACTTTCATATTCAGCCCATAACCCAGATTTGACTGTATCCTATTAGAAATCAGACTTGAACTCCGCTGCGTACAGAACACAATTTGTGCATGCAGGATTTATCGGACACCATTTTCGTTCAGATTTTCCTATGGCTACACACGTCGCTTGAAGTCATGCAGCCATTCATTGGAAAGGTATTTTCAAGGACTTCAACTTTCATGTTTAGTCTAAAGCCCAGATCTGGACATATCCTACATAAAAATGGCCACGAAGACCGCTGCGCGCAGAGCACAGATTCTGCACGCATCTTGAGGCGAAATGAACGACATCGGTTCATCTTCCTCCTCAAGTCGATCCTCTCAAATCTCCTCCATAAGTTTCCTCCACCCTTATTCACCCTCATAAGGCCTTTACTCTTCACGAAACCATCCCCCATCTCCACATAGAAGATCGGAGAGGTTGAAGACACCACTAGCCAAGGGCACAAGCCCTTGATCGGCCTCATCCTAGAGAAAAACATCTTCTCACAAGTCAAGACCCCACCGAGTTGACATCTTGCCTACATATCTACAGATCTATCACCAAGAGAGAGGGTAGGAATCTCACTTCTATTCCAGCGATTCGACCATTTCCGGCCATGGATCTCGTAACTCGTCTCGTGGGCATTTTCTCATTCACGGCGGTGGCGGATTTCTTTCTCTACCGAAGTTCTCTCTGGCAATAGGGCTTGTTGGATCCCTAGTTGATTTGGGCTAGGTTCACTGACTTAGGATGTGACCCATCATGTATAGCCAGTGTCAATTTGTGTCCTAGAGTCTAGTTCAAGTCCTTAGGCTCAACTCCAGATGGACCAGCTTTCTTCAAGACCATCAGATACTCAAGATCGACAAGTTTTCAAGACTAAGTAAAGTGAGTTCGACATTCGTCGAACTCAGCTCGACGAAAGGATTTCTGCGCTCGACGATCGTGAGACTATTCTTAGTGTTGAGCTATACGATCTGTGTTCTCTTTTCGACGAAGACTCAGTTTCTACATCAAGCCAAAGTCAGGAGAACTTCAAATTTTTATAAGTCCAGCTTCAAGCGTCGGTCGACGAATTATATTTTGAGCTCGACGAACTTGTACCTCAAGTTCATAGCTTCTCAGGTCGACGAAGTCAGCTTCTCAGGTCGACGAATACTGTACTCTACTCGACGATTTCTGGACTCATAGAATTTGTGTCGACACTTAGGGTTTGTGTCGACACCAGACAAATTGTGTCGACACCAGCTTATGTCGACACCAGAGAATTTGTGTCGACAGCAGGATATCAGTCGACACCAGCTTATGTCGACACTTAGGGTTTGAGTCGACACCAAGATCAATTTGTCGACACCAACTTATGTCGAAACAGCATTTCAGCAGATGCAGAGTATTTTGCCTAAGTCCAGAACTTTTCTCAGCTCGACGAATTTGATTCTCAGCTCGACGAATGAAGACTGCCTGTTTGACAAATTAATATTGTCTGGTCGACGAACTCTCTCAAGCTCAGCTCGACGAACTCAAGCTCAGCTCGACGAACTGAAGCTCAGCTCGACGAACTCAAGTTCATCTCGACGAACACAAGTGCAGCTCGACGAATTATGTTCTTCGTTCGACGAATCCAGACTAGGTTTTCTTCAAGTTTCCCATCCCGTTTCTTGGCGATGATTCCTTAACATTTAATGCCAGATTTTCTCTGAATGTTACCGTTGGAACGCGCAATTACTATGGACGATTACATGCCGTTTTTCCATGGGACAGTTAGAAAAGTTATTGATTGCAGATTCTTTCCAAGGCCGACTGCAATTACTGCTCGACATTCAAATTTTGAATGTTCCTCAGTCAGAAAGAGACACAGTAAGAAAGAAAAGGATCAAGAAGTGATAGAGCAACAGAATCACAGTACAACAAGCAATACACAATCAGACAGACACTCTGAGGTTGTAGAGAAGAACAATCACTCAAATCAAAAGTTCTTGACTGCAATCAGCCTTGACCAGAGAACATTTTCAAGAAGAAGAAGAACAATCAAATTCAATCAAGAGTCTTCTTCTCTCTATTCTCAGGATAACTTCAAGGACAACAAAACTTTATCTGTCAAAAGAAGTTCCTGAAGCATTTCTGGTCCAGGCATTCTAGGTCATTGAAGACCTATCACCCTGAAGCAGTGCTCCAGCTTTCCTGACCAATTCAAGATCTCAGGGGGAGCAAGATCTGCTACAATCAATCCACAAGTCTTCTCTCTGATTGTTGACAGAGAAGACACTATCACCTTCTTTCCAATTCCTGTACATGGTTTTAAATCCCTTCAAAATTATTCTGGTTGCAAGTCTCCTTCCAAAAGACTTGAGGTTTGGTTTTTGAGCACCTAAACATAAGCTCATTGGTGTCAGGCACCTGATCAAAAACCTGAGTGGATTCCTACCAGGGTGGTAGAAGAGTGGATGTACCCAGGTTGGGGAACCACTATAAAATTCTTGTGTCATCTGGTTGCTCTTTTCTTTTGTTTTCTGGCTATGCTCTGTGATTGTTCTGTGTTGATCCGTGTTTAGATAGTTGTTGTGCTTACTTTATTTTATTTGCTTCCATGTTCACTTAGGAATACAACAAAAGTTGTAAAATGTTTTTAGTGAGCACCATACTCTATTCACCCCCCCTCTAGAGTATACCAGATCTAACCTGCACTTTCAAATGGTATCAAAGCGAGGTTGGTTAAAATACCACACCTTAGTGGTTGCACAGGCTAACACCTGAACCCAAAGATCCCTCTTGTTAGATCTGCTTGTTTGCTTTTGTTATTAGATTTATTTCTTCACAGACATGGCCCAAAACAAACACTATCCAAGCATCAAACCTCCAGTGTGCAACCTTAACAAGTTTGCCATCTGGAAGACAAGAATCAAATTATACATGAACTCTATTGATGAGGATATCTTTTCTGTTATTTTGACAGGTGTACCTCCAGCACCTACACCTTCTACGAGCACCTCGACAAACATGACTGCAGTTCCTCCTCCAGAAAACAATGAAGCCTACAAGAAAGCCAAGATGTCAGATGTTAAGGCAATGAATATCTTAGCCCAGACTATGTCAGATGATATATTCCAGAAGGTGGCTGAGTGCACCTCAGCCAAGGCCATTTGGGATTCCCTCAACCAAATGGTAGTTGGCTCTACAGATGAAAGAAAGGACAGAAGATCCAATCTCATATCTCTGTATGAGAACTTTAAAAAGGATGAGAATGAATCAGTGACAGAAATGTACAACAGGTTGAGCACAATCATCAATGAGCTCAAAACCCTGGATAAGGACATCACCTTGACATAGGTGAATGACAAGATATTGATGTGCTTCCCTAGCTCTTGGGATTCCAGAATCTGGCAAATCAAAGAAGCCAGAAGCCTCAATGAGATCTCAACTGAGTCTCTACTAGGCAAATTGAAGTCCTATGAGCAGCTGATAAAATTCAGAGAAGTAGCAGAACAGAAGGCAACAACTCCAGTTAGAAAGGAGCACAGCATAGCCTTCAAAGCATCTGAAGAAAGTGAGACATCAACTTCAAATGAAGAGCTCATGAGTCTCTTTGCCAAAAGGTTCTACAAGATGGAAAGGAAGGACTTCAGAAGGAAATCATCCAGACAGGATGATAAGCCCAAGTATGACAAGACACCAACCAAGGAGGTTGTGTGCTTTGGTTGCAGAAAACCTGGACACTACATTTCAGAATGTCCAGAAAACCAGAAGAAGGACAAGAGCAGAGAAAAGGATTCCAGGAGAAAGCATGACAGCAGACCCTCCTCCAGCAAATATAAAAAGGACAAGGGATTTGTTGCTGAGACTTGGAGTGACACAGAAGAAGAAACATCTTCCTCCAGTTCAAGTGAAGAAGAGGAAGAAGCTAGATCCAAGGAGGTGTGTCTTATGGCAATTGATGCCTCCAGGAGTAATTCTGGATCAGAAGAAGATTCTGAAGATGAAGCTGCCTCAGACTCAAAGGCAGATCAGGTTATCTATAGCTTTGACTTTAGTTCTGATTTATTTAAAACTGAATTCAAAATTATGTGCCTAGACTTAATCAACTCAGAAAAGGAAATAAAAACTCTTAGAGAGAGATTAGGAAGTCTAGAATCAGTTAATTCAGAAAACATTAAGCTAACAGACCAATTAACCCTAGCAAATGAACAAATAATTAAACTAAAATCTGAATTATGTGAGGCCAAGCAACTTGAGCAATCTCTCAATGGGAGAAGACTCAAGCTGATGGACATCACAAGAACAGTGAATGCTAGATTAAATGGCAAGCTGGGCTTGGGTGCTTCATCAAGCTTACCCCCATAGTTAAGAAAAATATTCTTTCAACCCCCATCAAGTTTATATTTGTAAAGGGAAAAGAAAAGTTAATAGACAAACCAATGTCAGAAAACAATCCTAGACCCATAGACAAGAGAAACAGAAATCTGAAAACAACAAATAAAAACAAAGTTCAGTAGCATTCGCCGAACTCAGATCGACGAAATGTGGCCAGTTCGTCGAACCCAGATCGACGAACGCTGAACGCAAACTTCAGATATAATAATTCGTCTAACTGTGATCGACGAACTGTGTATGGTTCGTCGAGCAGAGGTCGACGAACATGGGGCGCAGAAAATGACTACTGTCATTCTCTGAGCAGAGATCGACGATCTCATCCCTATTCGTCGAACTCTGGTCGACGAACTTACAACAATTCGTCGAACCCAGAAAGACTAAACTCAAATCATTTCTCTTATAGAAATCTTAAGCCAATTAATAAGACATTTAATCCAGTAGCTGATTGATTAATTCCACCTAGGAGATATCACCCTTTAGGTTATAAATCTCAACCTGCTTTATCAGTTATTTCTAGCTTTACTTTTCAACAAAACAAAGGACCCAAGGTAACCTGGGTCAAGAACAATTGAATTTTGGTTTTCTATGCAGGTATAGGTGAAGACCTATCCAACATCAAACCAGTAATGGTATCTGGATAGTGGGTGCTCAAAGCACATGATAGGAAACAAGGAGAATTTCACATCCTTCAAAGCCAAACTTGGACCCAAAGTAATATTTGGTGATTCAAACTTTGGACTAACAAAAGGATTTGGTGCAGTCCAGATTGGCTCAATCACATTCAAGGAAGTAGCTTATGTGGAAGGACTGAAACATAACTTAATCTGCATCAGTCAACTGTGTGATGAAGGCTATCAAGTGACTTTCAACAAATCCTCATGCAGAATCAAATCAGAGGACAACACAACTGTGTTGACAGGTAAAAGGAAAGGTAACATTTATCTTGTAGATTTTCTTTCAACTAAGGTAGATATATGCTTGTTTAATTCCATTTGTATACCTAATGAACTATGGCATAAAAAATTAGGACATATAAACCTTAGAACTATTGCTAGGCTATCCAAGGACAACCTTGTTAGAGGACTACCTTCTAGCCCCTATAAGAAGGAAGGACTTTGCAGGGCTTGTCAATTAGGAAATTAAACAAAAAATAGCTTCAAGTCACTTAATAAAAGTGATTCACCTAGGATTTTGTATCTGTTACACATGGATCTCTTTGGACCCATTACAGTACAAAGCTTATGAGGGAAATCTTATACTTTAGTAGTTGTAGATGACTTCTCTAGATTCACATGGATGTTCTTTCTGAGGAAGAAGTCTGATAACTGTAAGTATTTAACAGAGTTTCTCAAATGCATACAGAGTGAGTTCAATACTCACATTGCCCTGATTAGAAGTGATCATGGGATAGACTTTGATTCTCTTCTTATGCAAGAGTTCTGTCAGAGTGAAGGGATCAGGAATACTTTCGCAGCTCCTAGAACTCCTCAATAAAATGCGGTAGCTGAAAGGAAAAATAGAACCCTTATTGAATCTGCTACTACATTGTTGTCAGATGCTCACCTTCCTCTATCCTTTTGGGCAGAGGTAGTGAACACCTCCAACTATGTGTTGAATAGAAGTTTGATACATAAGCTGAAGGGCAAGACTCCCTATGAATTACTCAAAGGGAAGAAACCTATAGTAGATTATTTCAAAATTTTTGGTTGTATTTGTTACATTCACAATAATGACAAGAGATACATAGCAAAATTTAAAGCTAAATCTGATGAAGGAGTGTTTTTGGGATACTCCATGATCAGTAAAGCTTATAGGGTATATAACAAATCAACTCTTAAAATTGAAGAATCTATTCATATATCTTTTGATGAAGCGAACATGACATATAAGGAGAAAGAGATTTCTACCAATAGCTTATTGCAGGTACCTCAACTGTGTGAGTCTATGGATGGACTAAACCTTACCCAAGAGGTATCAAACCATCCTACTCCACAGGTTGCTGAAGAAAGTGAAGAAGAAATTCAAGAGGAAGTGGCTGAACTTCCCTCAATAGCTAGTACCATTCCCCAAGAGGAATTAATTACAGAAGTTGTTGCCTAACCAACTCCACCAACTGATCTTGTCACACTTAGAGATCACCCCAGATCTCAAGTGATTAGAGACATTTCAGCAGGTGTACAGACAAGGCATCAACTCAACCAAGACTTGATGCATGCATGTTTTCTCTCTCAAATTGAACCTCTCACAATTCATGAAGCTGAGCAAGATCCCCACTAGATCATTGCAATGCAAGAGAAACTAAATCAGTTTGAGAGATGTAGAGTTTGGGATTTGATTCCAAGACCCCATAACTACCCAGTTATTGGAACCAAATGGGTCTACAGGAACAAGTTGGATGCTCAAGGCAACATAGTGAGGAACAAGGCTAGGCTTGTTGCTCAAGGCTACAGGCAAGAGGAAGGAATTGATTATGATCAAACATTTGCCCTTGTTGCAAGGTTAGAGGCCATAAGAATATTTCTTGCATATGCAGCTCACAAGAGATTCAAGGTCTACCAAATGGATGTCAAGAGTGTATTTCTGAATGGAGTACTTCAAGAAGAGGTTTATGTAGAACAACCTCCAGGTTTTATCTCTCCAACTCAACCCTCTTTTATTTTTAAATTGCATAAAGCTCTTTATGGTTTAAAGCAAGCTCCAAGAGCTTGGTATGCGACCTTAGCAAGCTTTCTTTTAGAGCATAAATTTACAAGAGGAACCATAGATAAAACACTTTTCACTAGACATCATAAGGACCAAATTTTATTAGTACAAATATATGTGGATGACATCATTTTTGGGTCTACTGATCCCAAATTGTGCAAGAGGTTTGCTGACCTTATGCATTCTAAATTTGAGATGTGTAGCATGGGTGAGCTTTCCTACTTCCTTGGTCTCCAAGTGAAGCAGCTCCTAGATGGTATCTTCCTCTCCCAAGCTAAGTATGGTAAAGAGCTTATCAAAAAGTTTGGGATGGGTGATGCTTCAGGGATAAAAACCCCTATGGCTATAAATGTTGTTGTGGATTCTGATGCAGCAGGGAAACCTGTAGATCAGAAAAATTATAGGGCAATTGTTGGATCCCTATTATACCTAACAGCTAGCAGACGTGATATAATGTTTGCCACATTCCTCTGTGTTAGGTTCCAAGTGAACCCTAAAGAATCTCACCTTATTTTCCTAAAAAGAATTTTGAGATATATAAAGAGTTGCCCTAGTCTAGTACTCTGGTATCCTGTAGAGTCAGAGTTTGAGTTAACTTGATACTCAGATGCTGACTATGCTGGATGTAGAGTGGACAGGAAGAGTACCTCTGGAACTTGCAAGTTCCTAGGTATGAGACTTGTCTCCTGGTTTTGTAAAAAGTAGACATATGTGTCCACATCAACTGTAGAAGCAGAATACATGGCTGCTGGCAGTTGCTGTTCACAGATGTTATGGATACAAAATCAACTCTTAGACTATGGTGTCAACTTAAATAATTCAACATTATTTTGTGATAATACTAGTGCTATTGCTGTAGCACAGAATCCAGTTCACCATTCTAGGACTAAACATATTAAAATAAGACATCATTTTATTAGAGATAATGTAGACAAAAAGAAAATTAACTTAATCCACATTCCTACTGATTTACAGAGAGCATACATTTTCACAAAGCCATTGGATGAGAAAACTCATCTGTTCTTTATAAATCAACTGGGAATGATTAATGGAGAAGAGTTAACCTAGTATCTGTCTGCATTCGACGAATTTTCCAGAGTTCGTCGAACGAAGTTCGGCGAATTAGGGAAAGTTTGAGAGATTCTCGTCGACCCGAGATCGACGAATTCTCTGTGTGTGGAAACAATTTTTGTCGACCTGAGATCGACGAACTTTGCTTCAGAAGACATTTTGTCGAACGAAGTTCTACTAACTGTGTTCGATTCTTCTGGATGAGATCGACGAATTATTTGTCTACAATTTATCTCGTCGACCTCAGTTCGAAGAATTTCTCTTTTTTCGTGGAACGGAGTTTATCGATTCATATTCTGAAAATCTTATGTCTAGGTTTTCTTCGACCTTCGTCCCGCGCTTTCAGTTCCTTTGTTATTGATCGTCGTTTTTCTCCGTGTTTTTCTTGCAGGTCATCAATGGCGATTCCAGCAAGCACGTTAGCAGCGATGAAGTTTGATACTGGGTTCGATATGGACTTCAATTCTTTTCAACATTCGGACCCCATCTTTCTCTACATCTTGGAATTGCTAGAAGAACTGAATCTGAAGGATTTTATGACCATGCGCATTAAACTCCATGGAACTGAAATAAGAGAATGGGTTTATACATCTACGATTTCTGAAGAAGATGTTTTGACCGGCAATATAGGGAGTACTGCTGTTTCATTATCTCCCGCGATTCTATCTGAGATTTTTGGATTAGTAAAAGGAGAAGATAATATGGACATGGATTCTGAGTAATACAATGATATGCTGAAACTAATTGGTTTTTCAGGTAGCAACCCTAACAAACTGCTGAAGAAGCAACTGTCCGTCGCCTACCAATTTCTGCCAGACATTGTAGGGAAAGTGCTAATGGTAAAGCACTCAGCGCATGACTATATTACCCGTCACCAATTTCTAATCATGTGTGCAGAAGTGAATAAGAGACATGTTGATTGGAGTAAGGTCTTCTTTGAATTGATCAAGAAGAAGAATAGTAAGAAGGAAGTCTGCTTCGGCAGAATTTTGGGAGTTTTTCTCCAAGAGAAGTGTTAGAAGTAGCGAACATGTAGAAACAAACAGATAGAGTTTTGAATAATTGAAACTTTATTATCCAAAAAAGATGTCTATTACAAAGGTATGTCCTCCCTTATATAGAATGGAGGAGAGAAGAGAGAATACAAATAAGAGATGTGGGACTAAAAATTTACAGGACTAAGCGGACTGTACAAAACAAACCGCACAAGCCGCGCGGTTAGACAGACGGGCTAACCGCACGGCTACCTCCAGAGAGAAAGAGAGATGGCAAGGGAGACCGCTAGACCGCCCGGTCTCCAAGCCGGCTGAGACAAACCGCCAGACCGCGCGGTCTTCAACCCGCCAAGACAGACCTCTAGACCGCCCGGTCACCAACTTCAACACTCCCCCTCAAGCTGGAGCACATATATCGATCATGCCCAGCTTGTCACAAACATGAAGAAATGAGGCAGAAACTGGCTTGGTGAAGATGTCAGCTAGCTCTTTATCTGAAGTGACAAATGGAGTGCAAATTTGTTCCTTTAAGATCTCTTCACGAATGAAATGACAGTCGACCTCAATGTGCTTTGTTCTTTCATGGAATACCGGATTTTTAGAGATGTATATGGCGGCCTTGTTATCACAGAACATAGGTAGAGAATGGTTGTAGACCTCTCCTAAATCTAGCATGAGAGCCCGCAGCCATTTTAACTCACAAGTGGTCGATGTCATACTGCGATACTCAGCTTATGCACTGGACCTGGAGACAACAGAATGCTTCTTGCTCTTCCAGCTCACCAGATTTCCCCCAACAAAGGTGCAAAAACCTGAGGTTGACTTGCGATCCCCTTTGTCATCAGCATAACTTGCATCTGACTATGCTTCAATCCTCAGATGACCATTCCTCTGAAAAAGTAATCCTTTCCCAAGCGCTGCTTTGATATACTCCAAGATCCATAAGGCAGACTGTAGATGGCACTCCCTAGGTGCTTGCATGAATTGACTCACCTTGCCCACAGCATAGGAAATATCAGGCCTGGTCACTGTGAGATATATGAGCTTACCAACCAGACGCCTGTACTGCGAACTATCTGAAAGAGGAGGCGAATCATCTGTCCAGGTTTTGTCTTCTCCAATTGCCATGGGGCATCGGGCAGGTTTTGCTCTAGTCAATCCTGCCTCTTTTAAAAGATCAATGGCATACTTACACTGAGAGAGAACTAAAGAGTCGGGCTTCCGAGAGATTTCGATCCCCAGAAAGTACTTTGGAGAGCCCATATCTTTTGTGATCAGATGTTGGCGAAGATGACGCTTTGTCAGGGATACCCCTTCCTGGTCATCGCCAGTGAGAAGAATATCATCGACGTACACAGCAAGAACAACCAGCCCAGAAGGAGTTTTGCGAATAAAGAGAGAGTGATCGGCAGAGCTTCGCACAAAACCAACGGCCGCCACGATCCCGCTGAACTTGTCAAACCAAGCTCGAGGGCTCTGCTTGAGGCCATAGATTGCCTTCTTCAGCCGACATACGCGTGTCTCCCCCTGAGAAACATACCCAGGAGGTTGCTCCATGTAAACGGCCTCATGAAGATCACCATAAAGGAAGGCATTCTTGACATCCAGCTAGGAAATCAGCCAATCCTTATTGACCGCCACAGAGAGAAGGACCCGGATAGTGCTGAGACGAGCCACGGGAGAGAAGGTGTCAAAGTAATCAACCCCATAGGTCTGAGTGAAGCCCTTAGCAACCAGGCGAGCCTTATAACGATGCACAGTGCCGTCGGGGCCAAATTTGACCACAAAGACCCAGCGACAGCCAACAACATCAGTGCCAAAGGGAGGAGGAACAAGAGTCCAGGTACCCCGCTCAGTTAGGGTCGCCATTTCCTCATCCATGGCCATCTTCCAATGAGGAATAGCAAGGGCCTCCTGGTAGGAGCGGGGTGTGGCAGTGGCAGAGATATCCAGTGCAAATGCCCTGCGAGAAGGGGTAAGACGATCATAGGAAACAACAGCAGCAAGGGGTGTAGGGTACACGTCCGCACCCCTTTGCGAAGAGCTATAGGAAGATCCAGGTCAGCCGGGCCCGCGGCATCCGGAGCATCCGTGGTAGAGAAAGCTGGCCCGGGAGTAGAGAGCGATGGCAGCGGAGATGAGGGAGAGGGTGGTGGAGAAGGGAGAGAGAGA
Source organism: Platanthera guangdongensis (assembly GCA_039583875.1). NCBI lineage: Eukaryota > Viridiplantae > Streptophyta > Magnoliopsida > Asparagales > Orchidaceae > Platanthera > Platanthera guangdongensis. The sequence continues at coordinate 184,765,193 of CM077158.1, forward strand.
GGTGGAGGAAGAGGAGGGGATGGAGACGGTGTAGGGGTGGATAGTGTAGTAGGAGGCGAGGGAATGAAGGGAACGGCAGGAGAATCAGAAGCTGGGAGAAGAGGAGAGTTGTCATCCGAGAAGTAGGAGGTATTCTCGAAGAAGGTGACGTCAGCAGAGACGAACTGCTTACGAAGGACGGGATCAAAGCAACAATAGCCTTTCTGAGTGGTGGAGTACCCCAGAAAGACACATTTGGTGGAGCGAGGGGAGAGCTTATCACGGGTGGCAGAAGGGGTATGCACAAAGGCAGTGCATCCAAAGATTTGGAGAGGGAGAGGAAACGGCTCCTTGCCCGGATACAAAATGGAAAACGGGGTTTGGCCGTGGAGAACCGTGGAGGGAATGCGATTGATGAGGTAGCAGGCAAGGAGAACAGCATAGCCCCAATAGGAGCGAGGAACATGCATCTGGGTCATCAAGGTGCGAGCGACATCGAGGAGGTGACGGTTTTTGCGTTCGGCCACACCATTTTGTTGTGAAGTATAGACACAACTAGTTTGATGAAGAATCCCATTTTGCATGCAGAATGTAGAGAAGTAATGACTCAGATATTCTTTGGCATTATCAGATCGAAAAACTTTGATAGAAACACCAAACTGAGTTTTGATCATGAGATAGAAGGACGTCCAAACAGAGAATAATTCGGAGCGATCTTTTAATAGATACACCCACGTATAGCGAGAGAAATCATCAATGAACGTGACAAAATATGAACTACCCCGACCAATGGTAAGAGTAGGAGAATGACCCCAAATATCGGAGTGGATAAGATCAAACGGACGGGTAGAGCTACGAACGTGCTTTGGAGGGAAGGAGGAGCGGTGTTGCTTGCCAAGCTGACAGGCCTCACAGTTGAGCGGAGGACTTTGTGGTGGAAGGTGGGGAAGAAGTTGACGAAAAAGACGGGGAGGAGCATGACCAAGGCGGAGATGCCATTGGAGAATATCTGTGGAGGTGGAGGAGAAGGTGGAAAAAGCAGAAATGTTGTCGAGGAAGTATAGGCCGCCACTCTCAGTCCCAGTAGCAATCGTCCGTTGGGAGTCCGGATCCTGAAAAGAGCAAGAAGTAGAAGTAAATGTGACGGAACACTGTAATTGCTTGCAAAGAGAGGTAACAGATAATAAGTTGCACGGGAACTGGGGCACGTATAAAGTATCCGCCAAGTGAAGAGACGGAGTGACATGAACTATCCCCGTTCCATGGACTGATGATGAAGAGCCGTCAGCGAGAATAACCGGGGGCAAGCGATCATGTTTTTCTAGGAGAGAGAAACACGGGAGATGGCCGGTCATATGATTTGTAGCACCAATGTCGATCAGCCATTTTCCCTGAGTAACAACGTGGGCACGACCAGAAGACGTGACAACCGAGGCGAATGGCTTGGAGGAGGATATGAAAGCCATGAAGAGAGGAATAAGAAACTGCAGCGGTCTCGGTGACAGCACACCAGCGACAAGAAAGGCCACGACCAAGGTGCAGAGCACAAGCCGCGCGAGAGAACCAGGAGGTCGCGGCGACTAACAAGCAGGAGCGGCTAAAGGAAGAAAGGCAGAGAGGCCGCTCAAACAAGGAAGAATCCGCGCGAACAGAGAGAAAGCCGCGGGGGGAGGAACAGAGAGCAACCCGCGTGAAACCGCAGCGGGTTAAAGGGAGCAGCAAGAAACCGCAGCGACTAAGAGGAGCAGCAAGAAACCGCAGCGGAGAGAAAAGGAAGAAGCCGCGCGAACACAAGCGGCTAGAAAGTTGTCAAAAGCACAGCGGGGAAGAGGTCGCACGGACTGAAAAGGCCGAGCGAACAGAAGAGGAGGCAATGATCAGCGACTATAACAAGTCGAAGGCCGGGCGAACAGAAACAGGTCGCGCCGACGAATAGCAGCAGGAGAAGGAACCAAGGAGAAGCAATTCGTGCGAGCAGGGAAGCGGACAGAAACAAGCCGCGCAAACAGGGCAGCGGACAAAAATAAGCCGCACGAACAGGGAAGCGGAGAAAAGAGAAGGCAAGCCGCGAGACAGGTTGCGGGAAAGCGGAAAACAAGCCGCGAGAGTCAGAGAGCACACACAATCAGGAGGAAACGACTGTGTCCTCTGATACCATGTTAGAAGTAGCGAACATGTAGAAACAAACAGATAGTGTTTTGAATAATTGAAACTTTATTATCCAAAAAAGATGTCTATTACAAAGGTATGCCCTCCCTTATATAGAATGGAGGAGAGAATACAAATAAGAGATGTGGGACTAAAAATTTACAGGACTAAGCGGACTGTACAAAACAAACCGCACAAGCCGCGCGGTTAGACAGACGGGCTAACCGCACGGCTACCTCCAGAGAGAAAGAGAGATGGCAAGGGAGACCGCTAGACCGCCCGGTCTCCAAGCCGGCTGAGACAAACCGCCAGACCGCGCGGTCTTCAACCCGCCAAGACAGACCGCCAGACCGCCCGGTCACCAACTTCAACAAGAAGGCTGCTGAATGTATGGTCTCCCCGACCATCTTCATAAATGCCAGCAAGCACCTCACATGTGCTCTGTTTGGCAGGTGGGAGAGGACTATCTCCAAGCCCTCAAAGGCTTCTTCCTCCTGCCTCCAAACTTCTGAGAGCAAAAGGGTTGTAAAGGCCACTCCCCTCCCTGCTGAAGAGGTTCCTCCATCTCAACCATCCCTTCCAGCACCCCTTCCTCCAAAGAAGCCTCCTCATGTACCTACTCCTCCTTCATCTCCACCACTTGGCCTAACAAACACTACATCTTACCCTCTACAAGTTAATCAACAACCCACTCCTCCAGCTTCCCCTCTTGAGATAACAATTACTACACCTCCTTAGTCTCCTCTTCCCCCACACTTATCCACCATTCCATCTTACATCATACCCTCAGACACAATCATGCCAGATGCCCCCACTCCATCTGTTATTCCTCCTCCTCTTCCATCCTCTTCCCCCTCCCCATTTGATCCATCAACCATCATCTCCTTGCTCACTACTCTCATCCAATCTCTCATCCAAGAGGCCATTACACCTCTTGTGACCTCCATCAATTCCTTATCTGCCCAAATCTCTCTTCTATCTGTTGTCCCCTCTTCATTCAGGGGCCTGGATCCAGGTATTCCTGAACCCAGACAAGGGGAGATGCTTAATGATGAAGTTGCAGCAGATGCAGCTGCAGTAGTAGCAGCAGTCACAACAGCAGTTCTCTCTCCAGCAGATGCAAATTCAAATGATGATACAGAATCTTTGACATATTTTGATTCTGAAATGATTGAGTTAATTCAATTTATGGATACTAACATTGATTTGGATGAGTCAGTTGAACAAATAACACCTGTTGGTGATTTCTATTTAAATCCCACAGTGAATTTATCTGTTTTGTTGAGTAATTTTGATACTGCACATATGCAATTCTTTCCAGCAGATTTTACTAATCCAAGTCTGGCTATTGTAGCTTACACCTCTCCAGCTAATTCAGCAGTTGCTAAGCAACTCTGTGACAATTTTGCTCTCTCAGCTTCAGCCTCCATCTCAGCTTCTAGCCCAGAGGTCATTCCAGAAGATACTTCAGTGCCAGTTTCAGCACCAGATTTTGTTATTGATGACTCTCCCCTGCCAGATTTGGATGAGCTTATTCAGGCTGACATTGAAGAAGAAAACAGGATAGCAGCTGAATGCTCTGTCCCTATTGGTTCTGACTCCTGTACAGTCCCCTCCTCCTCTATTGTTGATATTCCAGTTCCTGAACCTTCTACGCCTCCTCCAAAAAAGGCAGTTATTTCTGATAAAGCTTTGGATGCTCTCTATGACATCCCTCAAGGTTCTCAGTCTGAAGATGATGATGATGACTCAGATGAAGATGCTGCTACTAAGAAAAAGAAGATGCTCTCAAAGAAAAGAAAGGCTCCTCCTCCTCCTCCACCTCCAAAGCCTAATCCCAATGCTGACATCCCTTACTACATCCTGCAAAATGTAACTCCATATAAGGGAATGCCTGCATGGATGTGGCTCTCCAAAAACCAGCATAAAGATAGAAAGAGAAGCAAGAGATATTCCCCTCCTCTAGTGCAAAGATACAAGAAGGATCCTCCTCCTCCTCCTCCAGGAGCTGGTGCCAGTGGCTCTAGCTCCCAAAGATCTGCCCCAATGCAAACATACCAGAGACAGTCAGGGAAATCTTCTGGAAGCAGCCAGCATAGGCCATCCTCCTCAGGAAGTCAAAGTCAACAGCATAAGCAGCAGCAACAACAAAGTTCTGAAGTTCAAAAAGCTGAAAGTCCAAAAAGACCTCTCTCTCCTCCAATTCCTTTTGAATATCCTGAAACAGCAAATACAGTAAGAATGGCTAGATACCAGGAATTGATTGGACAATCTTTGATAAATAAAGCCAAGGCTGAAGGTAAATATATCTCAGGGTTATCAACCATGTCAAAGTATAAAAAAGAAGAGCTGAAAAGGTTTGACAAAGGAAATAAATTGTTTAATGTTGATGATTATATGAAACTTCATCCAGAAGCAGTTGTCCCCAGAGCAACATCTTTGAATATTATTGGGGCAGCTGACATGACTATGACAATAGCTCAAGCTCGAGATCCAAAGAGAGAAATCATTTTCAAGAAGACAGGAGAGCAAACATCAGAAGACAAACCTCAGTAGAAGAAGCCAAAGAAGTAATTTTCTTGTTATTTCAATTTCTGTCTGTTTTTGTTTTTCAACTATGTTATCTGTTTAAACAAAGCTGTGTATATATATATATCTGTTGCATGTGTTATAATTCTCTGCCAGATATATCTCTTTTCTTGCTTTGTTTTTCTGATTTTGAGTCTCTAGTAGTGACCTCACCAAAATAGGGGGAGATTGTTGGATCCCTAGTTTATTTGGGCTAGGTTCACTGACTTAGGATGTGACCCATCATATATAGCCAGGGTCAATTTGTGTCCTAGAGTCTAGGTCAAGTCCTTAGGCTGAACTCCAGATGGACCAGCTTTCTTCAAGACCATCAGATACTCAAGATTGATAAGTTTTCAAGACTAAGTAAAGTGAGTTCGGCGTTCGTCCAACTCAGCTCGACGAAAGGAGTTCTGCGCTCGATGATCGTGAGACTATTCTTAGTGCTGAGCTAGACGATCTGTGTTCTCTGTTCGATGAAGACTCAGTTTCTACATCAAGCTAAAGTCAGGAGAACTTCAAATTTTTCTAAGTCCAGCTTCAAGCTTCGGTCGACGAATTATATTCTAAGCTCGATGACCTTGGACCACAAGTTCACAACTTCTCAGGTCGACGAAGTCAGCTTCTCAGGTCAACGAATGCTATACTCTACTCGACGATTTCTGGACTCAGAGAATTTGTGTCGACAATTAGGGTTTGTGTCGACACCAGACGAATTGTGTCGACACCAGCTTATGTAGACACCAGAGGATTTGTGTCGACACCAGGATATCAGTCGACAACAGCTTATGTCGATACTTAGGATTTGTGTCGACACCAAGATCAATCTGTCGACACCAACTTATGTCGACACAGCATTTCGGCAGATGCAGAGTATTTTGCCTAAGTCCAGAACTTTTCTCGGCTCGACGAATTTGATTCTCAGTTTGACGAATGAAGACTGTCTGTTTGACGAATGAAGATTGTCTGGTCGACGAACTCTCTCAATCTCAGCTCGACGAAGTCAAGCTCAGCTCGATGAACTCAAGCTCAGCTTGACGAACTCAAGTTCAGCTCGATGAACACAAGTGCAACTCGACGAATTGTGTTCTTCGTTCGACGAATCCAGACTAGGTTTTCTTCAAGTTTCCCGTCCCTTTTCTTGGCGATGATTCCTGAACATTTAATGCCAGATCTTTTCGGAATGTTACCGTTAGAACGCGCATTGATTATGGACAATACATTCCATTTTTCCATGGGACAGTTAGGAAAGTTATTGATTGCTGATTCTTTACAAGGTCGACTGCAATTACTGCTCGACATTCAAATTTTGAATGTTCCTCAGTCAGAAAGAGACACAGTAAGAAAGAAAAGGATCAAGCAGTGATAGAGCAGCAGAATCACAGTACAGCAAGCAATACACAATCAGACAGACACTCTGAGGTTGCAGAGAAGAACAATAATTCTCAAATCAAAAGTTCTTGACTGCAATCAGCCTTGACCAGAGAACATTTTCAAGAAGAAGAAGAAGAACAATCAAATTCAATCAAGAGTCTTCTTCTCACTATTCTCAGGATAACTTCAAGGACAATAAAACTTTATTTGTCAAAAGAAGTTCCTGAAGCATTTCTGTTCCAGGCATTCTAGGACATTGAGGACCTATCACCCTGAAGCAGTGCTCCAGCTTTCCTGACCAATTCAAGATCTCAGGGGGAGCAAGATCTGCTACAATCAATCCACAAGTCTTCTCTCTGATTGTTGACAGAGAAGACTCTATCACCTTCTTTCCAATTCCTGTACATGGTTTTAAATCCCTTCAAAATTATTCTGGTTGCAAGTCTCCTTCCAAAAGACTTGAGGTTTGGTTTTTGAGCACCTAAACAAAAGCTCATTGGTGCCAGACACCTGATCAAAAACCTGAGTGGATTCCTACCAGGGTGGTAGAAGAGTGGATGTACCCAGGTGGGGGAACCACTATAAAATTCTTGTTTCGTCTGGTTGCTCTTTTCTTTTGTTTTCTGGCTATGCTCTGTGATTGTTCTATGTTGATCTGTGTTTAGATAGTTTTTGTGCTTACTTTATTTTATTGTCTTCCCTGTTCACTTAGGAATATAACAAAAGTTGTAAAAAGTTTTTAGTGAGCACCATACTATATTAACCCCCCCCCTATACAGTATATCAGATCTAACCTGCACTTTCAGGTGGTGGCGACGACGGCCCCAAGTGGACGGCGGCCCCCAAGTTGTTGATGAAGGCACGCTAACGGAAGACCCTCCTTCGTCTCCAACAAAGGACTCGCGTCGCCGTGGTGTTCGTATGGAGTGGCGCTACAATTTCCGCCCTCGGCGCAAGACAAATATATAGTTAACTTTAGTATGCTATTTGGGATATTTTATTGTGGGCTACATGTAGCCATATTTTGTGTTATTTTTATTTTATTTTGGGCTACATATAGCCAAGACTTGTTGGTAAGCCTATATATAGGCATGTATGCTTTGTTTTAACTTAAGTTGAATGATAAGAGAAAACCCTAAATCTTTCCCATCTAAGTCTCTCTCCCTCTCTCTCTACAACTCCTAGCCGCCACCCCCACTCCCCCTCTCTCTCTCTAAAAATTTCGGCCAGCATACTTTTGCTTCCCTTCTTCCACAAGCCGCCACCTTCCTCTTCCACTCTCCCTCTAGAAACTTCGGCCAGCACCCCCATCTCCCTCATCCAAGCCACCACCACCACACACCCACATCAACCCGGCCTCCTCCTTCCATAGCCGGCCAGCCCCCCTACCTTCTCCACCGAGCAGCCCCTTTGAAGAGAACCGGCACCCCCCTCCACGTGAAGCTTGACCGGAAAGGCTTCCTTCTACGGCGAAAATCTGAACTTTGGCATGACGCGGCCAAGGCGGACGATCTATCTCTCCATCCGGCGCGACTCCGGTGGATCCGCGGAAGAGCGGCCCTTCAAAGATAGTCGGAATCATCTATTCCGACTTGGGTAACGATCCTCTCCACTCACGTGTGTTTCCCTTTAGATGTTCTAGTGGACGGAATAATTTTTGCGTTGGATTTGAATCGTTAGATTCTTCGTGGGTTTTCCTTTGGATTTTGCATCGATCTTAACCGCGTTATTTCCGAAAAGGGTTTGGCGAACCCCGTATTTTTGTTGGGAGAGATCTACCATTTTTCGATCGCACTTTGGGTAGATCTCTTTTGGTACAACCTTCGCTCGGTCGGACCCAATATTGGTCCTTTTTGTAAGACCCCTTTTTTTTTCTCTTTTTAAAACTCCGGGGTCTTAGGCCCAGAACCGCCGCCTTGCGGTGACACCTTCGCACCCGGGAAGGTCGTCACTACAAGACGCCGATCCTGCCGGCCAAATCGATCGCAGCTGACACAAAAGTAGCAGTACAAGAGAAGACAAGTCCACAGCATATCACATATATATAAAAATCTCCACGAAGGGAGTGTCCACAGAATAATAAAGTTTACAGAAATAAAAGGGCTGAAGCCCGGTACATCCATATCCTCACTACAGATCCCTCATACGGAAGCAAAAGAAAACAACTACTAGAAGTCGGAACTCACGGTCCCAGCTGGCTGTACTCCTGAGCTAGACTGCCCTATCTCCAACTGCACCGGTCTCCTGGGCTGCTCCTCCATACTCGGCTCCACGATCCCCTAATATGATGTGGTTCGAAAACCATTAGTCTAAAAGACTAAGCCCTATCGTCCCCCACCCCTTCCCCCATGCTCCTAGGCACCGAGCGGGGAGGAAGAAAGGAAGGACGTGAAAGAGGAGAGAAATCAAAAAAACAGGTGGCAGGGGAACCTAGCTAGCAATTTTATAATCAGGTTATAATGAGTAAAGTAAGAAAGGAATATAACCTTCACTTATGTGAATACACATAAGCCAAGGGATCTTCTACAAGGCTCCCATCGTATAAAATGTCCCATACCACTTTATACGTTGGGGTGTCGGTTATCACAAGCAGAATATAAATATTGAAATAACCTTAATTTATAAACTTGCCCACACAAGCTTATAGACCAAGGGGTCGTTTTGCAGGGCCTAATGTATAAGTGTCCCATACCACTTATACTTTAGGTGTCAGGGTTAAATGAATCGTTGATGCTATGACATGCAAGTGGGTATGATGGACATGCAAGTGCAACACACACACCCGACTCTGTGCACACAGACCTTTAGTTCCCCCTTTCGGAGCCGTTACCTCCCAGGATACCTCCGTAGTGGCAGACGGAAGCGGTGGGTTGGGCCTCGCCCACCTCAAAACCAGTAAAAGCACTACCGGTCTGACCTATCGTACGCCTCAACGCTTGGTGCACTAAGCGGACTACCGCGTACTCTTGCCGACAAGACCGCCGGACTTAAGTTTGGCGAAGTGTAAAACCACACTTGCCGAGTCATCGTATAGGCGTCGGTGCATCGACTAACCCATACCGAAGACCCACCACCTTAACTTTCTTTCCTTCCATGCACATGCAAATTTATCGTATCCGAACCGAGCTAAAGCTCCCCGGACCATCCCGTCCGTCACAAGTATCAACCGAGCCAAAGCTCGCCGGACCGAAACGTCCGTCTCTTATTCCAAACCTCATCCCTTTGAACACCGCGGGATGGCGCCCCTTTGAACACCTCGGGACGACTTAACCATTTCCAATATTGTCCAACTAGTGAGTGCGGTGTGAAAACCTATTTACTATATTACTCTTTCGATTTGTTCTTAAAGGTTTACGTTAACCCAGGACTGCCCCCGGTATTCCCTGTGAAGGGCTCTCAAGGGGCACTAGGAACTGTGTTGGGATTACGCCCAGCGTTCCCTTTCGCAAGGTACTTATTATTATTGGTTGATTTCCCTTACCCAATACCTTCTCATATTGCGATAGACTAATCCTAGGGTGGTTTAGACCTTTCACTCTCGCGGGAACGACGATCTTTCGTCGAACTCGCGTACCTCTAACACACATCAACTCGATTCCCGCACTCCTTAGAACTTTCTCTGGTGACTCATCTACTTTCATTCCAAACCATTCAGCTCGACTAACTCTACACTAATCCAACTCTGATCCTAATACAACTTTTCCCCAAATTACTATTTGCAGATCAACCTATACTAAGTGATGTTCGTGATAGGATGTCCTTCAAATTTTCATCCGAATGACCTAGAATTATTACCGGAGTCCTATCATGACCTAAATAATTTATTTCCAGAATATTATATTTTTCTCAATTAATCTCCTATTTAAATAAATTCTTACAAATGCCAATTATTGCCAAGTTGATCATGAAGTATCTTAAATTATGATCCCACTGACCCAAGGAATTTTTCATAAGTTGTAGAATGGTAAAATAATACAGTCAGCCAAGTTTTATAATTTTCTCTTCAATTTTTCTATTTATCTCCTAAATAATTCAAAATTCACCTATTGGATATTTTTCAAAGGAGGTATAAGGAATTCATATCCAAAAATTCTAAGAAATTTCCAGCAAGCTCATAATATTAAAAGAGTGCCACAAACATAATTTCACTAATTTTCAAGTAACAATGGCTATTAACTTTTATTTCTAAATAATTTACCATAATGCCATTATGAAGATTTAAAAATTTGTGGTTCATCCAAAAATGCTGAGAAAATTAATCAAGGCTATTTATACTCAGATATGTCATCAATAATTTTTTCATAATTTTCTACTGAGTATTTGCAATAATTCTAAATTAAATGAAATAAGGGCAAAAATGTAATTACCACATTTCTCTTATCAATATTCCTCAAACAGAGACACAAAATTTTTTAGGAGTTAAACATGTCATGATATTATACTTGACAAAATTTGGGGAAATAACTAAGTGACAAACCTAATTTCAACATTTATTCTTCAAAAGTCCTATTAATTCAATAATTCCAAATAATGGGATTTTTTTGATTCCAAAAATCCCATTATTTCAGTGAGGGGTAAAACTCATCCTAATAGGCCACTGAAATTAATTACATGAATTTAGCATGATCCAAATGGGCCTAATACTCAAAATTTCAAAAATTACTATTGGCACCCCAAGCCTAAGCATGTTCCTCATTGCATGTGGGATTACCCACCATACATTGGTCCAAACTTGATGAAATTTAAAACATATATTTATAATGTCCTGGAGGATAAGCCACCAAAATTTGGGGCATTTTAGAGTTGAATTAACCCAAGAATCACCTAAACAAACCTAGGGGTAATTTGGTAATTTCACCATAATTTTAATTACAATAAATCCCAATTTTTTGGGCAGGGCCTAAATATGCCCTAAACCAGTTACATACCAAAATCTCAAGTCATTTGGGCCTCTGGATGGGCTTGGGCATCCCTTTCAAATTTCTGCATTTGTGCTATTTGCAGCCCAAGACCATTTAATTTTTAGATCTTGCATGTGAGATATCTCAACATGCAGAGGGTTAAATTGTCTAATTTTTCTACCATAGGTATAATATACCCCTAAGGGCAGGCCACCAAAATTTGGGGCATTTTGGAGTTGATATGCTCCAATTATCAACAAACTTTAATTTATCATAATTTGACTAAAACTATAGCATTATATTCCCCAAAAATTTCCATTTTTGGGGAGGGCCTAGATATACCTAATTTGGCCACATGCCCAAAATTTCAGCCCATTTGGACTTAGGGTTTGGGCAGGGCACCCATTTTAGTTTCTGCCCTACTCTAGGACCAGCCCTAGGAAAATGGATCTATAGGGCAGTACACTTAACCAACAATTATGTGTAATATGTCAAATTAAAGGTGACTCCAAGACCTACAATATTTATGTTGAGCACATTTTATGAAAATGGCTGTAAGGGCCTAAATATGGACATGCAAAAATCGGTTTAAAAAGGGGCAGAAAATAACACTATTCATATAATTAAATTAATTCCAGAATTTAACATTTTGCATGGCACGAATCTTGACGCAATCCGACGGCTACTGCTCATCTTCTCCGATCTGCCTGGTTCTCTGCCCGAACTTCACGGCCCTTTTCCCGGCCGCCTCCGGCGGCGCCTCCACCGGAGATCATCAGCTCCCCTCTCACGGTGGTGGGGGCAAGCGTTTTCCGGCGGCTAGGGCGGCCGGAGGTGGCGGCGCCACCTCACCCGAAGCTTGCAAAATGCCATTAATGGCTGAAATGAAGAAACTCGGTTCGGGCTCATTCAAGCCCGAACCCTACCCTAATCATTCCTAAGATCTATGCATGAAGAGAGAGGTGAGGGAGGACCTTCTCGGCGGCCTTGCGACGTGAGGAGCGGCGGGGAACCATGGCGGCGGTGGCGGCGCTTCTCCCTTGGTTTTCACGGCCAAGCTCGGTTTCTCTCCCTCTCTGCTGCTGCTCTCCTTGTTCTGAGAGTGGTGAGACTGAAATGGGAGAGGGAGAGAGTGAGAGGATGAAGTATGGAGGGGAGGGTGATAATTCCTAAGTGCAAGGTGGAGGGATTTCTTTGTTATTGTCACCATGCATGCATGGGTGGGTCCCACTTCATCCAGCTCCTTCTCCATGTCCCCAAGGGTCGGCCAGCCCATGTGGGGGCTGATGGCATGGGTCCAAGTGGCTCATTTCCCTTAAACACCCTTAAATACCCCTTTCTCTCTCCTAAATTATTCTTTCTCTCTCTCTCTCTCTCTCTCTCTCTCTCTCTCTCTCTCTCTCCTAGTCACTAAGATGGCTGGTAAATCTCATATTGGCAGCCCACATGTTTATTTCATCCACCAAAATATGGTTAGCCCAAGTGAGTTGGGCTTGAGCTTGAGTTAGCCCATTTGGGCTAGCTTGACCCAAACCTAGGCTACGGTTGACTTAGGTCAATTTGGTCTTTGAGGTTGGCCCAAATGGGTCCTTAGTGACTCATTGGCCTCCCCTAAGGCCTAGGTAGGATTGTATTGGCCCTTTGGAGGTCACTTGACCCTTAAGTAGGGTACCTTGACTACTTTAGGGCTAGAGTTGACTTTGGTCAACTTAGCCTTTTTGGTTGGCCCCAATGGGTCCTTGGTGACCCGTTGGCCTCTCACTATGGTTATGAAGGTATGTGTGGGGTCCACTTGGCTAAGGGAACTTCAATTGGCCCTTGTGTAGGCCAGTTTGACCCAATGTAGGCTAGGTTGACCCATTTAGGGTTAGAGTTGACTTTGGTCAACTCAGCCTCTTGGGTGGACCCCAATGGGTCCTAGGTGACCCTTTGACCTCACTCTAGGGTTAGGTGGGCTTGGGTGCGGCCCACTTGGCTTGGGGATGGTCAATTGACCCTAAGTAGGTTGGTTTGACCCATTTAGGGTTAGGGTTGACTTGGGTCAACTTAACCCTTTTGACTGCCCTCCATGGGTCCTTATTGATCGAATGGATCTTACCATGGTTTGATGAGAACATGGTGGGTTCTTGAAGTCTTGGTGAAGCCCCATGGTTATCTTAAACAAAGGTTCAGGAATTTACTATTTGCAGACCATAGTGGTCTCACCCACATTCTTAGGTTTCCTTGGTCTTCTTGGGCTTCCTAGGGTTTGGTCATGACCTAGTCATGGCCAATAACCACACTTAGGGGTCTAGTTGGAAATGGGATGTTACAAATCCCAATAAACAAAACAAAGATTTCGTCCCCGAAATCCAGGTTAGGGCTACGGGAATTTCTACCAAAGAAAAGAAACTTGTAACATCCCATAAGAAGTGGAATATTACATCTCGATGCCATGTTCGCTAAGTTAGGATTAAAGGAAACCTAAATCTATGACCTAATTCGCCCAATTGGCAAGGACAAGATCCCAATAAACAAAAGATTAGCCTCTATTCTTCTTGGAGCAGCCTTACTAGTTTAAAGCAGGAAAATAAATTGAACATGTTGAGAGGTTGTGAGGTATACCTGACTGAATAACTCCGGATATCTTTCCTGCATCAGGTCCTGTGGCTCCCAAGTATGCTCCTCTCGTCCGTGGTTCCTCCATAGGACCTTGACTAGGGGAATCTTCTTGCGGCGCAAGACTCGTATCCCCTGGTCGTCGATCCGTATCGGCTCCAAGTGTACGGATCGATCCGAAGCTACCGGCCCATCAGTGGCCGAAATCTGCAACTCTGGGCGTAGTAGGGCCCTCCTGAGTGAAGACACGTGAAAGACGTCGTGTAAGCCGGCCAGCTCCGGTGACAGCTCCAGCCGGTAAGCTAGGGGACCGATCCGCTCCAGGATCCTGAACGGCCCCATGTACCTCGGGCTAAGCTTCTTCCGCCGACCACGTACTCGTGAAACCCCATGCATCGGCTGAATCTTCAAGAACACCCGATCCCCTGCCTGAAACTCCACTAGACGATGACGAGCGTCATAATATTTCGCCTGCCTGCTTTGTGCCTCCAGCATTCTATCCCGTATCAACCGTACCTGCACCTCAGTATCCTCGATAAAGTCTGTGCCCCCAATCTTTGGACCCTCATCTTGTATCCAAGACAACGGAGTCCTACATTTCCTCCCATACAACGCCTCATATGGAGCCATCCGTATACTAGACTGATGACTGTTATTGTACGAAAACTCCACTAGGGGCAACATCCTCTCCCAGGGCTCTCCACGGTCCACAATACACAGTCTCAGCAGGTCCTCCAGTGTCCGGTTTGTACGCTCTGTTTGCCCATCTGTCTGGGGGTGGAAGGCCGTACTGAAAACCAGTCGAGTACCCAAGTATGCCTGTACTGTCCTCCACTCCTTGGACGTGAATCGTCCATCTCGATCTGACACGATTGTCTTGGGCACCCCATGATATCGCACAAACTGCTCTATGAACCTCCGTGCCAATACTCCGACAGCATCCTCCTTCCTGATCGGGATGAACCTAGCCACCTTCGTCAGTCGGTCAACGATTACCCAGATAGAATCGTTTCCCGCCCGTGATCGAGGGAGACCATGGATGAAGTCCATTGCGATATCCTCAAATTTCCACTCCGGCACCGGAAGTGGCTGCAATAAACCAGCGGGATGTCTGCATTCTGCTTTCACCAACTGGCACGCCTCGCAGTGCGTCACAAAGTGGGCGATGTCCTTCTTCATGCCCGGCCAGTATAGAGTCTTCTTCAAATCCGCCGTCATTTTAGTGATCCCGGGGTGTATAGAATATCTGCTATGATGAGCCTCGGCCATTATGTCGTCCCGAATCTGGCCTCCATCCGGTATGTAAGTACGGCCTCTGAAACATATCAGATCATCTCGCATCGAATAGTCTCCAGCTGAGCCTGCCTCCAAGGCCCGGAAAATCGGCTCTAGTTTGGCATCCCGCCTCTGCCAGTCTCTGACTCTGTCATGTATATCATAGGTGGTGCTCGTAGCGGCCAGGTACTCCTTGTACCGCTCAGGGTCATCAGATGATACCAGAGTGATATGCATCTCTTCAAAACTCCGTAATATCTCCATGGACATAAGCTGGGGCCCTGCTCCAAAAGTGGAAGCTCTCCGGCTCAGTGCATCGGCCACCACGTTGGCCTTACCCGGATGGTAGTGCATCTCGTACTGATAGTCCGCTAGAAACTCCATCCATCTGCGTTGTCGGATATTCAGTTCCTTCTGCGTATCCACATATTTCAGATTTTTGTGATCTGAAAATATATCGCAGTGGACACCATAGAGGTAGTGCCGCCAGACCTTCAATGCAAATATAACTGCTCCCATCTCCAAATCGTGAACTGGGTAGTTCTTCTCATGTTTCTTTAGCTGGCGGGAGGCATAAGCGATCACGTGTCCCTTTTGCATCAAAACTGCTCCCATGCCCTGGTAGGAGGCATCTACATAAACCTGAAATCCTTCTCTCCCTGAGGGGAGAGCAAGTATCGGAGCCGAAGTGAGTCGACTTTTCAGCTCTTGGAATGCCGACTCGCACTGTGGTGTCCAAACAAACGGTACATCCTTCCTTGTCAGAGAGGTAAGTGGGAGGGCGAGTCTAGAAAAACCCTCTACGAACTTCCGGTAGTAGCCGGCAAGTCCTAGGAAGCTTCGTACGTCCGCAGCTGTCTTCAACTGTGGCCAATCTCGGACTGCCTGAATCTTGGCCGGATCTACTGCCAACCCCGCTCCACTAATAACGTGTCCAAGGAAGGCCACCTCCTTCAGCCAGAACTGGCATTTGCTGAATTTGGCATATAAGTGATGTTCCCGTAGCTTCTCCAACGTCAGCGTTAGATGCCTCGCGTGCTCCTCCTCGGTCCTCGAGTAAATGAGGATATCATCGATGAAAACGATGACAAACACATCCAGATATGTCTCGAAAACCCGGTTCATGAGAGTCATGAATGCTGACGGCGCATTCGTGAGCCCGAAGGGCATCACAGTAAACTCGTAGAGCCCATACCTGCTGCTAAAAGCAGTCTTCTGTATATCCTCTTCTCGGATCCTCAACTGATAATAGCCCGATCGCAAATCCAACTTCGAGAAGAAGTGGGCTCCCTCCAACTGGTCGAATAGCTCGTCTATCCTTGGCAGAGGATAGGTGTTCCTGACTGTTAGCCTGTTCAACGCCCGGTAGTCAATACACAACCTGAGTGTTCCATCTTTCTTCTTGACAAACAGCACTGGGGCTCCCCATGGCGAAGAGCTCGGCCGGACAAACCCGGCTTCCACCAACTCCTGCAGTTGACTCCGGAACTCTGTCAGCTCCCTTGGGGCCATGCGGTAGGGAGCTCTAGATACCGGCTTAGCCCCTGGCATAAGCACTATCTGGAAATCTTGCTCTCTGTGTGGGGGTAGCCCTGGTAGTTTCTCCGGGAAGACATCCGCAAAATCCCGCACCACAGGAATGTCGGATACAGATCCCTTGACTTCCGCCATCTCGAAGAGAATCTGATAAATTTCGTCGCCCTGCATGTGTGCCTTGACGGCCTGAATAGATGATAAGAATATATGGGAGGCGGGTCTAATACCTTCCATCACGACGAACGAGTCCCCATGTCTCAGGGTAATCCTCTTGGCCAAGCAGTCAATCTGGGCATGGTTCCAATGGAGCCATGTCATACCCAGAATCAGATCAAAATCGGGCAGTAACAGAATCGCCGTTGGAGCTTCGAAGGGTTTTCCGCCTATCCACGCCTCCAGATCGCAGTGGGATGATGTGAACAGTTTCGACCCGTCGGGTAGCCGTATCTGTAATGTCTTGCCTGTGATCCTCTCCACGCCTCCCAACCCTTGGATAAAGGTCTCCGACACAAACGAGTGTGAAGCACCCGTGTCGAAGAGAGTGTGTGCGGGCTTGCCGCAAACGAAGACGATGCCTGAGACGGTAAACTTACTTAGAATTTTGTTTCTGGTTTTCCTGCCTAGTCTTAAATAATTCAAGTTCATGAAACTACTTTTCTAGGAAGGAAAGAACTTAAGTAAAAAAAAGAAAACCCCTTTTTTTTTGGTCGTACCTGTAATCACTTGCTCCGGGTTCCTGGGTTGAGCCAGGTCCAGTGCATAAATCTGATGTCCTTCCGGCCTACGGTCTCTACCCTGATGTCTGTGTCCTTGGCCACGTCCTCGGACTCCGTAATGTTGGGCCGGTGGGGTAATCTGCGGTGCTGGTGGAGGCATCCCTCTCACGGGACAGTTTCTCTTGATGTGTCCCACCTGATGGCAGTGGTAGCATTCCGGCGGAGTGTAAGCCCCACCTCCCTGTCTCTGCACACCTCTCATCTGAATAGGCTGAGGGGCCATCATTACCTGCCCCCTCGGCTCCTGCCTCACCTCCTGTCGAGGCTGATCCTCCACCTTTTGTACCTCTGGCGCACGACCTCGCCGCTGATCGTTCCGGGCTCCCCGGCTCTGATCCTCCGTTGGCCGTTTTCGGCCTCTGGTGGTGAGCCAATCTGCCTCTAACCTTTTTGCCATCTCCAGAATACGAGTGATAGGCCCGTCCGAAACGAAAAGAAGTGCATCCCTCATGTCTTCCCGTAAGCCTTTGTAGAACCTCTTGGTGTACGCTGCCTCATCTATCCGGTAAGAGTCTGCAAAACGGGCCAAATGGTTGAATTCTCGATGGTATTCCACCACCGTCCTGGAACCTTGCTTCAACTGCAAGAAGCGGTCCTCCAGCTCATCTCGGGCCGACTGCGGAACAAAGTGCTCCAACAGCATGGGCCTGAACTCCTCCCACGTCACCTCGGCAGCCTCCCTATCAACAAAGGTAGTCTCCAGAACTGTCTTCCACCACCGCTTGGCATGGGACTCCAAGCAGGAAACAACCAGTGGTACCCTTTCCTCCCAAGGGCTCCGTATCCCTGTCAGCATCTCCTCCATGATGTCTAGCCATTCCTCTGTCCGAACTACCCCCTCTGTCCCCAAGTAGGACGGGGGAGAGAGTCCTCGAAAGATGCTGAGCCAGTTGGCACCCGGAATAGGTTGCGGAGCCGGGACCTGTTGGTTCCTGAAGGCTTCCAGGATAGCCGTCAGAGTCTGTCCCATGTCAGACTGTAGGAACTGAGTGGGAACCGGCGGCGGTGCTGCAACTTCCGGAGTCTGTGTAGGCAGTACTGGAGGCTGCGTCACAAAATTTATCGTCAGAAATCTTTCAACCTTAACTAAAATGGACAATTATATATGTGATCCCCACATGGGCACACCACTGCTTCCGCTGCTTAGTTTGTCCTCAAACTAAACTCGCGCGGGGGTGACCGAGGGGTTGTGGACTTGTACTTTAGGATCGAGGTTTGCGCTTTGATACCACTTGTAAGACCCCTTTTTTTTTCTCTTTTTAAAACTCCGGGGTCTTAGGCCCAGAACCGCCGCCTTGCGGTGACACCTTCGCACCCGGGAAGGTCGTCACTACAAGACGCCGATCCTGCCGGCCAAATCGATCGCAGCTGACACAAAAGTAGCAGTACAAGAGAAGACAAGTCCACAGCATATCACATATATATAAAAATCTCCACGAAGGGAGTGTCCACAGAATAATAAAGTTTACAGAAATAAAAGGGCTGAAGCCCGGTACATCCATATCCTCACTACAGATCCCTCATACGGAAGCAAAAGAAAACAACTACTAGAAGTCGGAACTCACGGTCCCAGCTGGCTGTACTCCTGAGCTAGACTGCCCTATCTCCAACTGCACCGGTCTCCTGGGCTGCTCCTCCATACTCGGCTCCACGATCCCCTAATATGATGTGGTTCGAAAACCATTAGTCTAAAAGACTAAGCCCTATCGTCCCCCACCCCTTCCCCCATGCTCCTAGGCACCGAGCGGGGAGGAAGAAAGGAAGGACGTGAAAGAGGAGAGAAATCAAAAAAAACAGGTGGCAGGGGAACCTAGCTAGCAATTTTATAATCAGGTTATAATGAGTAAAGTAAGAAAGGAATATAACCTTCACTTATGTGAATACACATAAGCCAAGGGATCTTCTACAAGGCTCCCATCGTATAAAATGTCCCATACCACTTTATACGTTGGGGTGTCGGTTATCACAAGCAGAATATAAATATTGAAATAACCTTAATTTATAAACTTGCCCACACAAGCTTATAGACCAAGGGGTCGTTTTGCAGGGCCTAATGTATAAGTGTCCCATACCACTTATACTTTAGGTGTCAGGGTTAAATGAATCGTTGATGCTATGACATGCAAGTGGGTATGATGGACATGCAAGTGCAACACACACACCCGACTCTGTGCACACAGACCTTTAGTTCCCCCTTTCGGAGCCGTTACCTCCCAGGATACCTCCGTAGTGGCAGACGGAAGCGGTGGGTTGGGCCTCGCCCACCTCAAAACCAGTAAAAGCACTACCGGTCTGACCTATCGTACGCCTCAACGCTTGGTGCACTAAGCGGACTACCGCGTACTCTTGCCGACAAGACCGCCGGACTTAAGTTTGGCGAAGTGTAAAACCACACTTGCCGAGTCATCGTATAGGCGTCGGTGCATCGACTAACCCATACCGAAGACCCACCACCTTAACTTTCTTTCCTTCCATGCACATGCAAATTTATCGTATCCGAACCGAGCTAAAGCTCCCCGGACCATCCCGTCCGTCACAAGTATCAACCGAGCCAAAGCTCGCCGGACCGAAACGTCCGTCTCTTATTCCAAACCTCATCCCTTTGAACACCGCGGGATGGCGCCCCTTTGAACACCTCGGGACGACTTAACCATTTCCAATATTGTCCAACTAGTGAGTGCGGTGTGAAAACCTATTTACTATATTACTCTTTCGATTTGTTCTTAAAGGTTTACGTTAACCCAGGACTGCCCCCGGTATTCCCTGTGAAGGGCTCTCAAGGGGCACTAGGAACTGTGTTGGGATTACGCCCAGCGTTCCCTTTCGCAAGGTACTTATTATTATTGGTTGATTTCCCTTACCCAATACCTTCTCATATTGCGATAGACTAATCCTAGGGTGGTTTAGACCTTTCACTCTCGCGGGAACGACGATCTTTCGTCGAACTCGCGTACCTCTAACACACATCAACTCGATTCCCGCACTCCTTAGAACTTTCTCTGGTGACTCATCTACTTTCATTCCAAACCATTCAGCTCGACTAACTCTACACTAATCCAACTCTGATCCTAATACAACTTTTCCCCAAATTACTATTTGCAGATCCAACCTATACTAAGTGATGTTCGTGATAGGATGTCCTTCAAATTTTCATCCGAATGACCTAGAATTATTACCGGAGTCCTATCATGACCTAAATAATTTATTTCCAGAATATTATATTTTTCTCAATTAATCTCCTATTTAAATAAATTCTTACAAATGCCAATTATTGCCAAGTTGATCATGAAGTATCTTAAATTATGATCCCACTGACCCAAGGAATTTTTCATAAGTTGTAGAATGGTAAAATAATACAGTCAGCCAAGTTTTATAATTTTCTCTTCAATTTTTCTATTTATCTCCTAAATAATTCAAAATTCACCTATTGGATATTTTTCAAAGGAGGTATAAGGAATTCATATCCAAAAATTCTAAGAAATTTCCAGCAAGCTCATAATATTAAAAGAGTGCCACAAACATAATTTCACTAATTTTCAAGTAACAATGGCTATTAACTTTTATTTCTAAATAATTTACCATAATGCCATTATGAAGATTTAAAAATTTGTGGTTCATCCAAAAATGCTGAGAAAATTAATCAAGGCTATTTATACTCAGATATGTCATCAATAATTTTTTCATAATTTTCTACTGAGTATTTGCAATAATTCTAAATTAAATGAAATAAGGGCAAAAATGTAATTACCACATTCTCTTATCAATATTCCTCAAACAGAGACACAAAATTTTTTAGGAGTTAAACATGTCATGATATTATACTTGACAAAATTTGGGGAAATAACTAAGTGACAAACCTAATTTCAACATTTATTCTTCAAAAGTCCTATTAATTCAATAATTCCAAATAATGGGATTTTTTTGATTCCAAAAATCCCATTATTTCAGTGAGGGGTAAAACTCATCCTAATAGGCCACTGAAATTAATTACATGAATTTAGCATGATCCAAATGGGCCTAATACTCAAAATTTCAAAAATTACTATTGGCACCCCAAGCCTAAGCATGTTCCTCATTGCATGTGGGATTACCCACCATACATTGGTCCAAACTTGATGAAATTTAAAACATATATTTATAATGTCCTGGAGGATAAGCCACCAAAATTTGGGGCATTTTAGAGTTGAATTAACCCAAGAATCACCTAAACAAACCTAGGGGTAATTTGGTAATTTCACCATAATTTTAATTACAATAAATCCCAATTTTTGGGCAGGGCCTAAATATGCCCTAAACCAGTTACATACCAAAATCTCAAGTCATTTGGGCCTCTGGATGGGCTTGGGCATCCCTTTCAAATTTCTGCATTTGTGCTATTTGCAGCCCAAGACCATTTAATTTTTAGATCTTGCATGTGAGATATCTCAACATGCAGAGGGTTAAATTGTCTAATTTTTCTACCATAGGTATAATATACCCCTAAGGGCAGGCCACCAAAATTTGGGGCATTTTGGAGTTGATATGCTCCAATTATCAACAAACTTTAATTTATCATAATTTGACTAAAACTATAGCATTATATTCCCCAAAAATTTCCATTTTTGGGGAGGGCCTAGATATACCTAATTTGGCCACATGCCCAAAATTTCAGCCCATTTGGACTTAGGGTTTGGGCAGGGCACCCATTTTAGTTTCTGCCCTACTCTAGGACCAGCCCTAGGAAAATGGATCTATAGGGCAGTACACTTAACCAACAATTATGTGTAATATGTCAAATTAAAGGTGACTCCAAGACCTACAATATTTATGTTGAGCACATTTTATGAAAATGGCTGTAAGGGCCTAAATATGGACATGCAAAAATCGGTTTAAAAAGGGGCAGAAAATAACACTATTCATATAATTAAATTAATTCCAGAATTTAACATTTTGCATGGCACGAATCTTGACGCAATCCGACGGCTACTGCTCATCTTCTCCGATCTGCCTGGTTCTCTGCCCGAACTTCACGGCCCTTTTCCCGGCCGCCTCCGGCGGCGCCTCCACCGGAGATCATCAGCTCCCCTCTCACGGTGGTGGGGGCAAGCGTTTTCCGGCGGCTAGGGCGGCCGGAGGTGGCGGCGCCACCTCACCCGAAGCTTGCAAAATGCCATTAATGGCTGAAATGAAGAAACTCGGTTCGGGCTCATTCAAGCCCGAACCCTACCCTAATCATTCCTAAGATCTATGCATGAAGAGAGAGGTGAGGGAGGACCTTCTCGGCGGCCTTGCGACGTGAGGAGCGGCGGGGAACCATGGCGGCGGTGGCGGCGCTTCTCCCTTGGTTTTCACGGCCAAGCTCGGTTTCTCTCCCTCTCTGCTGCTGCTCTCCTTGTTCTGAGAGTGGTGAGACTGAAATGGGAGAGGGAGAGAGTGAGAGGATGAAGTATGGAGGGGAGGGTGATAATTCCTAAGTGCAAGGTGGAGGGATTTCTTTGTTATTGTCACCATGCATGCATGGGTGGGTCCCACTTCATCCAGCTCCTTCTCCATGTCCCCAAGGGTCGGCCAGCCCATGTGGGGGCTGATGGCATGGGTCCAAGTGGCTCATTTCCCTTAAACACCCTTAAATACCCCTTTCTCTCTCCTAAATTATTCTTTCTCTCTCTCTCTCTCTCTCTCTCTCTCTCTCTCTCTCTCCTAGTCACTAAGATGGCTGGTAAATCTCATATTGGCAGCCCACATGTTTATTTCATCCACCAAAATATGGTTAGCCCAAGTGAGTTGGGCTTGAGCTTGAGTTAGCCCATTTGGGCTAGCTTGACCCAAACCTAGGCTACGGTTGACTTAGGTCAATTTGGTCTTTGAGGTTGGCCCAAATGGGTCCTTAGTGACTCATTGGCCTCCCCTAAGGCCTAGGTAGGATTGTATTGGCCCTTTGGAGGTCACTTGACCCTTAAGTAGGGTACCTTGACTACTTTAGGGCTAGAGTTGACTTTGGTCAACTTAGCCTTTTTGGTTGGCCCCAATGGGTCCTTGGTGACCCGTTGGCCTCTCACTATGGTTATGAAGGTATGTGTGGGGTCCACTTGGCTAAGGGAACTTCAATTGGCCCTTGTGTAGGCCAGTTTGACCCAATGTAGGCTAGGTTGACCCATTTAGGGTTAGAGTTGACTTTGGTCAACTCAGCCTCTTGGGTGGACCCCAATGGGTCCTAGGTGACCCTTTGACCTCACTCTAGGGTTAGGTGGGCTTGGGTGCGGCCCACTTGGCTTGGGGATGGTCAATTGACCCTAAGTAGGTTGGTTTGACCCATTTAGGGTTAGGGTTGACTTGGGTCAACTTAACCCTTTTGACTGCCCTCCATGGGTCCTTATTGATCGAATGGATCTTACCATGGTTTGATGAGAACATGGTGGGTTCTTGAAGTCTTGGTGAAGCCCCATGGTTATCTTAAACAAAGGTTCAGGAATTTACTATTTGCAGACCATAGTGGTCTCACCCACATTCTTAGGTTTCCTTGGTCTTCTTGGGCTTCCTAGGGTTTGGTCATGACCTAGTCATGGCCAATAACCACACTTAGGGGTCTAGTTGGAAATGGGATGTTACACTTTTAGCTTGGGAGAACGTCGGCCTATCGCCGTTCGCTCGACCTTCCTGCGGAGTGGCTACCGTACGTTGGTGAACTGTGATAACACGCTTGCGAGTGCGCTGCGATTGAATCTAGTGCGTGAGAGATTGTGGGTTGAGCGTGGCGTTCGTTTCTTTCCCTTAACCCGTCTAGTGTCCGCGATAGTGGCCTACATCAAATTTTGGTATCAAAGCGAGGTTCTTGTCAATTTTTTAATTGGCACCCTCCCCTCTTTTAGCACGTTAACCTGCACTTGTGTTTGCGCGTTAGTTGTCACAAAAAAATCTCAAAAAAAAATTATCTTTGGTCTGCCAATAGCGGCGTAGTTTTCTTAATTTTCAGCCAAAAAAATCAAAATAAATTTTTTAATAATCCTCTTTTTATTTTCTGCAAGAAAATCAAAAAACATTTTATTTTCCTATAGGCATTAAGCGGGATTAATTCCTTCTTTGGTCTGTCTGAACCTGTTGTCTTCCATTTGCATGCGTACTAGGCTCGGTACGGAATATCCTCCTTCGTCGTCTAATATGGATGATGACCGGGGTGAGGGTCATCCCCTCACAGAGATTGAGGAGCTCCGTCAAGATTTCACGGAGCAGTTGACGGCCATTAGGGAAGCACTTCACGGATTGGGGTTACCACACGGGGCACCCCGTAATCAACCCGCTCACCCACGGGTGGGAGAGCATCACAACCCTTACCCCCACCCTCCTAATGAGAACGCCCCACGAGCACCGTACGAGTTTGACCTTACTCGGGCTGTCTGAGTCAAGCCACCATCCTACGATGGTTTAGGAGATCCCCAAGTCTTCCAGGACTGGATCATGGAGATCGAATGTTATTTCAAGTGGTATACCCTGAACGACGCGGATAAGGTGCGAGTAGCGAGAATGAAGTTGCTAGGTCGTGCTAAGATATTTTGGCTGAATGAGGAGCGGCGTATGAGGGTCGAGAACGGAGCGTTGCCCATAGGCTGGGATGCAATGAAGGCTAGGCTAACGGAACAGTACGTCCCTACTTACCATCGGACACAAATGTTCGATGATTTAGCCACCCTTAAGCAAGGGACTAGGTCGGTGTCTGAGTATATGAGTTTGCTGAAGGACATGATGGTTAGGTGTGATGTGAGAGAGATGCCCGAGGTCACCCTCTCCAGGTTCCGTAAGGGACTAAACCCCGACATCCAAGGAAAGCTTCTGCGTCATGGTCACACCGATTTGCACACCACTTTCAACGCTGCCTTAGATATTGAGCAGCACAACGCGCTTAAGGGCAAGTCTCGCTCGTTCCAAAAGTGGAAGTCCATTTTAGGGCCGCCTCCCACCGCCACCTATAAGGCTAAAGGAAAGAATCAGTCCCCCGACTCGACCTCCATAGTCGTAACGGCTAGGAATGATAGAAACCCCTCTGGTGAGAGAGTCCCGGTGGGTCGGGTCAACAGAACGAATGTCACCTGTTACGCTTGCGGGGTCCAAGGGCACTATGCTAGTCATTGTCCTACTACACCCAGACCATTAGCCCTGTTAGATTCCGCCGGTGGGGCTGACGACATAACTTACGAGGCCGGCGAAGAGAGCGAGTCGAACGGAGTGCCTAGTGATATGGAGGATGACCCCCGTATGATGGTTATGAGGTGTATCCTGGCGACCCCTCGAGCGTTAGACGATTGGAATAGGACGAACATTTTCACGTTGAATTTTAAGAGTGGTGAAAAATGGTGTAGGTTGATCATCGATAGCGGTAGTTGCATGAACGTAATTTCTGAAGCCGCGGTGAGACGGATGTCTCTTATTGCCGAGCCACACCCTCACCCTTATAAAGTGGCATGGGTAGACAAGTCGTCCCTCCCTGTGACGAAGCGATGCTTGGTACCCCTTACCATCAAAGCTTATTCTGAGCAGATTTGGTGTGACGTCATCCCTATGGATGCGTGCCACGTCTTGTTGGGTCGCCCTTGGTTGTACGATCATGACGTCACCCACTTTGGTCGGGCCAACACTTACGAGTTTAAATTTAATGGCCGAACCATCCTCTTAAAACCGGCCCCACCGAAAGATCCTTCGGCCCCCTCGAAGGATACGGTCGTCCCGGTCGAGAAGAAGACGTTGAGCCTGATAGGGAGGAAAGAATTGAAGCGTACTACCCTTGTAGATGGGGTCCTCTATGCCTTAGTGTGCCTACAAGTTAAGGAAGACGCAGTCCCTTTTGAGAACTTGCCGTCGGCGTTGAAAAAACTCCTAGAAGAGTTTGTGGATGTGTACTCGGAAGAGCTACCGGCTGAATTACCCCCGTTGCGGGAAATCCAACATGCCATTGATTTCATTCCGGGCTCTTCATTGCCCAACCTCCCGCATTATCGGCTAAACCCCTCCGCGCACTTAGAGTTGCAAACCCAGATCTCGGATTTATTGCAAAAGGGTTTTATCCGCCACAGCAAGAGCACGTGTGTCGTGCCCGCCTTACTTGCCCCCAAGAAGGACGGCTCTTGGAGGATGTGTGTGGATAGTAGAGCTATTAATAAAATCTCTATTAAATATCGCTTTCCCATCACTCGCTTGGATGATTTATTGGACATGTTAGCCGGTGCCATGATTTTTTCGAAATTGGATCTTAGGAGTGGCTACCATCAGATCTGAATTAGGGAAGGTGACGAGTGGAAAACCGCCTTTAAGTCTAAGGAAGGGCTCTACGAATGGTTAGTTATGCCGTTTGGACTTTCCAATGCGCCGAGCACGTTTTCGAGGATGATGACCCACGTCGTCCAACCCTATATGGGAAAATTCATCGTGGTATATTTTGACGATATCTTGGTATTTAGCACCTCCACGATTGATCATGTGTCACATTTAAGAACCATCCTTACCACGCTGAGATCGAAAAAATTATTCGTGAACATTAAGAAGTGTACCTTCCATGTGACATCGGTTGAGTTCCTCGGTTATATTGTGAGTTCGGAGGGGATCCACGTAGACCCCAGGAAAGTGCAAGCCATTAGAGATTGGCCCGAGCCCGCCAACATTCGGGATGTTAGGAGTTTTCGCGGGCTCGCTACATTTTATCGGCGATTTATTAAGGATTTTAGTAGCATTATGGCCCCTATTACCGAGTGCATGAAAAAGGGTGCATTTACATGGACGAACTCAGCCGCTGCGGCGTTCCAATTAATTAAATTGCGCATGTCGGAAGCCCGCCTTTTGCGACTACCAGATTTTACCAAGGTTTTCGAGTTGTCATGTGATGCGTCTGGAGTGGGAATTGGTGGAGTGTTGAGTCAGGAAGGCCACCCTGTGGGGTATTTCAGTGAGAAACTAGCACGTCCAAAATTAAATTATTCCAATTATGATCGGGAGTTTTACGCGGTTATTCGTTGCCTCCAACATTGGCGGCATTATTTACTTCCTAAGGAGTTTGTCATCTTATCCGATCATGAAACGCTAAGGTTTCTTAACTCTCAAACTAAGGTTAGTCCTAGACTTGCCAATTGGGTCTCCTATCTACAGGAGTATACTTTCATTATCAAACACCTCAAGGGGACTCTCAACCGCGTAGCCGACGCCCTTAGTCGTGTTTCGTTATTGCTCTCCACGCTAGAAGTAAAGGTGATTGGCTTCGATAGGATTAAGGACGAGTACGTCCACTGCCCCGATTTTAAGGATATCTATTTCGCCACCCAAGATGACACGCCGACAACCATTACTTCTTTTTACATTCGGGACGGCTACTTATTTAACCATTCGAAGCTTTGCATCCCCCGTTCCTCCCTACGCCACTTCATAGTGTGGGAATTGCATGGTGGAGGGTTAGGGGGACACTTTGGTCGTGACAAGACGATCACGTTAGTTGAAGACAAGTTTTATTGGCCCAGTCTTAAGGCCATGGTTAGTAAGATCGTGGGTAGTTGCCGAGCGTGCCAACTGGCTAAGGGGAACAAAACTAACGCGGGGCTTTATACCCCTCTTCCGATTCCGTCTATTCCTTGGGAAGATGTTAGCATGGACTTCATTCTCGGCCTCCCAATCACATTTCGACGTCACGACTCTATCTTAGTTGTTGTAGATCGATTCTCTAAAATGGCTTATTTTATCGCGTGCAATAAAACCAACGACGCATCACACGTCGCACAATTATATTTTAAAGAGGTGGTCGGCCATCGAGGAGTTTCGAAGTCTATAGTTACTGATAGGGATGTGAAATTTACTAGTTATTTTTGGAAGACCCTGTGGAGGATTATGGGCACCAAACTTCTATTCTCTTCCGCGTACCATCCGCAGACGGATGGGCAAACAGAAGTTGTGAACAGAAGTTTAGGTAGTTTGCTTCGATGCCTTGTGGGAGACCACAAGGGTACATGGGACCTTATCCTCCCTCATGCTCAGTTGGCATATAATAATTCCAAAAATAGGTCCACGGGTTTGTCCCCGAATGAGATCGTGCATGGTTATAAAGCTCTCGTGCCCCTTGACTTGCTTCCGTTACCGTCATCGTTTAAGTCAAGTCAATTTGCACAGGACTTTGCCTCACACATCCATGATCTTCACAAACGCATAAATGAAACGCTTACCACTCAATACGCGTCTTATCAAGTTCATGCCAACGCACATAAGAGAGTGTCTCCCTTGAAAGTGGGCGATTTAGTCATGGTACGTCTCATCCCTGAACGGTTGCCTACGGGCACCTTAAAAAAGTTAGCGGATCGGCGAGCTGGACCTTTTCGGATTTTAAAACGGTTAGGAGACAATGCTTTTCTTTTGGAACTGCCAACTGATTGGGGTATTTCCCCTGTTTTTAATGTTTCGATTTAACGCCATATATTGCTCCGCCACTAGAACTATCTTCCTGTCCGTTTAATTCCACTACAGATTCTCATGGGTATGGGGTTGAGGTGGGTAAGGGCTCGCTCTCTCCGTCGGTCTCCAACGGAGGTACGCTACATGTTGATGATATAGATTTTCCCCCTTTGCTGCCTAATGCTTTTCCCAGGTTTGCCCGGACCGCCTTTTTGCCAGACAGGATTCTCCAGGATGACGTGTTTCCCGCTGCTGATGGCGATGTGCGCCGCTACTTGATCCGCTGGCGTGATCGCCCCGCCTCTGATGACTCTTGGCTCCCGGAAGCGGAAGTGGCTCTCTTGGATGGTGTTCTTCTCCGACGGTATCTTCAAGACAACTCATCGGTGATGAGTCCTTTCAAGCGGGGGAGGATTGGTGGCGACGACGGCCCCCAAGTGGACGGCGGCCCCCAAGTTGTTGATGAAGGCACGCTAACGGAAGACCCTCCTTCGTCTCCAACAAAGGACTCGCGTCGCCGTGGTGTTCGTATGGAGCGGCGCTACAATTTCCGCCCTCGGTGCAAGACAAATATATAGTTAACTTTAGTATGCTATTTGGGATATTTTATTGTGGGCTGCATGTAGCCATATTGTGTGTTATTTTTATTTTATTTTGGGCTACATATAGCCAAGACTTGTTGGTAAGCCTATATATAGGCATGTATGCTTTGTTTTAACTTAAGTTGAATGATAAGAGAAAACCCTAAATCTTTCCCATCTAAGTCTCTCTCCCTCTCTCTCTATAACTCCTAGCCGCCACCCCCACTCCCCCTCTCTCTCTCTAAAAATTTCGGCCAGCACACTTTTGCTTCCCTTCTTCCACAAGCCGCCACCTTCCTCTTCCACTCTCCCTCTAGAAACTTCGGCCAGCACCCCCATCTCCCTCATCCAAGCCACCACCACCACACACCCACATCAACCCGGCCTCCTCCTTCCATAGCCGGCCAGCCCCCCTACCTTCTCCACCGAGCAGCCCCTTTGAAGAGAACCGGCACCCCCCTCCACGTGAAGCTTGACCGAAAGGGCTTCCTTCTACGGCGAAAATCTGAACTTTGGCGTGACGCGGCCAAGGCGGACGATCTATCTCTCCATCCGGCGCGACTCCGGTGGATCCGCGGAAGAGCGGCCCTTCAAAGGTAGTCGGAATCATCTATTCCGACTTGGGTAACGATCCTCTCCACTCACGTGTGTTTCCCTTTAGATGTTCTAGTGGACGGAATAATTTTTGCGTTGGATTTGAATCGTTAGATTCTTCGTGGGTTTTCCTTTGGATTTTGCATCGATCTTAACCGCGTTATTTCCGAAAAGGGTTTGGCGAACCCCGTATTTTTGTTGGGAGAGATCTACCATTTTTCGATCGCACTTTGGGTAGATCTCTTTTGGTACAACCTTCGCTCGGTCGGACCCAATATTGGTGCTTTTAGCTTGGGAGAACGTCGGCCTATCGCCGTTCGCTCGACCTTCCCGCGGAGTGGCTACCGTACGTTGGTGAACTGTGATAACACGCTTGCGAGTGCGCTGCGATTGAATCTAGTGCGTGAGAGATTGTGGGTTGAGCGTGGCGTTCGTTTATTTCCCTTAACCCGTCTAGTGTCCGCGGTAGTGGCCTACATCATCAGGGCTGGAATGAAGAGTGAAACGGCAAGGGTTTCACGGTCCGTATATATAACAAGCGACACGGGCGAAGCGTTATAGACGGTTACAACGTCTATTCAATGCACTGACATGGGTACGTGAAAGTCCACCTAGTGTCAACTATCTTCACCTATGGGGGGGGGGAATAGGTGACGTGCAGCGTTTTTGTGGAATTTAAAATTGTACCTGCACAAGAAAACAAAACACCACAGCAAAGAAGGTACAAAAGCAATTTATAGTGGTTCCCCGATTTGGGTACATCCACTTTCCCCCTTCGACCTATCTCCCAACAAGGGACGACTCGGTCTCTTCACCAACGGGATTGAAATCCAATCCTTGCACTATCGGAAGGATACCTTCCACACGTAGGAGTCAACACTCCCACAACACGGGTTGCACCCAACCCTTACAACTCGGAACCAACGTTCCTTTACAACAAAAATGAACTAGAATGTACAAGAAATACAAACTACTTTTGGAGACTAAGGTGTCCCTCTTCGTTGACGACGTGTTCTTGAAGTCCACGAAGAGTCCACAACCCTAGATCTCTCTTGGAGAGAATCTCCACGGAACAAGCGGCGGAAAGATGGGCGGCGGCTTGGTTCACGGGATTGGCGGCGACAACGGTGTGCGGCTGCTGTACTTTGAGACTCAAACTTCGTAGCAAAGCTAGCTAGGTCTTCCAACGGTCACACTAGGATCGATCGTCTCAATCGATTCGGACGGGGAAGGTTTTCCCGATCAACAAATCAAGAGACAAAGGATCTCCGGTTAGACACGTGAGACGCTATGCTTGGCTAAGCTTCTGTCGAGGGGAGATCTGGAAGAAACCACGATCAAGACCGGTGATCAACTTGCTCGAGCGGCGACGGCGGCGGCGGCGGAGCGGAACTCGCGATCTAGGTCACGTCGTGGCTCGTCTTTTTCAAATCTTCTTTGTTACTTTACTGTTCAAAAATACGCGTGTATTTATACAGTAAAATACTCTTTTATGACCGTTATGGGTCCCACCTGAAGAAACCCTAATTACGGTTCAAAACAGTGCCAGCGGCAGAATCCGGTCCAGCTGTTTCCAGAAAATTGCCTAAGTCAAAATCGGCGAGAATCGAAGGTGATTCTCGTCGAATCGGCGAGAATCAAAGGTGATTCTCGTCGATTCGGCGAGAATCAAGGATGATTCTCGTCGATGTTGACTTGATTGCACGCTCTGATTTAGCCGGGTCGAGACGGCGAGAATCAGCCAGTGATTCTCGACGATTCGGCGAGAATCACTAGTGATTCTCGCCGAATCGGCGAGAATCACTTGGTGATTCTCGTCGATTATTACTTATCATCAGATTTGCTCGCTTTGAAGTAGCTGGATCGAGTCGGCGAGAATCAGCCAATGATTCTCGACGATTCGGCGAGAATCACTTGGTGATTCTCGTCGATTTACACTTAGACGATTTTTCGTCTTTCCACCCATTAGGTGCTCCTTGACCCATCCTTGCTCCTTGTCTGCTCTTGCCGTAACACAGCCCTGTACTTGAAAATAAGTACACTCCAATAGAGAGAGTACACGTAGGCCAACACACTGATCTGCTCAACGAGGGATTACGTCGCGCAGACCCATGTATATTGACCTACTGCACCCTGACATTGGTGTGTACTTAGTGTGGAATAACTCCAAGCACAACTTGAAAGATTTTATCAAATACATTATGAATTCATCTTAGCTTGACATGTGGCTTCCTCAAATCCAGGTAATTATGGATACAATACCCAACAATCTCCCCCTATTTAACGAAGCCAAAATCCTACTAGCTAAGATGAATACCACCAACCAGATAATATATACATCATAGAGAATATAAAGATGCGGCACAAGAAAATATAGGCAATCAGATCAAGGCTTGAGTCAATCATAAATTCATATACATATATATATATAAATATAATCAGGATTGTCCATATATTAATAAGAAAAGATAAAAGTGTTCAAGAGACAATGACAATCTATGAACATATATGTTTGATTGCTCAAAATTTTTGATCATGATTTCTCGAAGCTCGGCCATCTTAGCTTTATATTCTTTCTCCCCCTTTTTGGCTTCGACTGCAATGGAGTTTGCATAAGAATGCAGGGACTCATCAATGTGCTTAGTAGTCTTGGAGAACTCAGTAATCAAGGCTTGTTGATTGCTGTTAAGAGTTACCATATTACCATCAAACTTTTGAATGTTACTTGCTACGACATGAGCATTCTGATTCACTACGGCGAGAGTATCGGTGTTCTTTTTCAATCCGTCCATAAGAAGAGTTACAGCTTGGCCGGCCGATGTATACTTGTCTTCAAACTTCTTTTCCATCACGTCCAGTTTGTGATTGATCTCCACCACGTTCTTGAGCATGAGATTCTCAGGTTCCTTAATTCTTTTTAACATTTCATTTTGAGCATTCTCAAAAGATGCTTTGAGCTCATCCACGATACCTTGAATAACATTTACGGTGTGATTGGCTAAATCAGCTCGTAGTGGACGATCCTGAGGCACTCCTTGGCCTTGCTCTTCAGCAGATGCACTTGTAGAGCTGGACACGAGCACAGTCTCTAAGGGGGGAATACTTGCTGCCTCTGTAGATTTCTCGGAAGTACTAAGCAGTCTCTGCTGAGAGGACTCCCCCTCCACTGTTGCACCAATGTTCTCAGGAACGATCTCAGGAGTGTGCTTGTCAGATGGAAATTCAGTGATATCCTGAGTCTTCAATGCTTCCTGTCCCTCATTGCCTTCTTCCTCATCTTCATCATCCATGAGATCATTCTCATCAGCATCATCTTTCAAACTTCCCTCATCATTTTCCTCTACATTAGCTTCGGCTCCTTGATCATGCACGGTCAGGGCCACCTCATTCTCCATCACAGCTTCACTTTCTTCTTGTATATCCGCCACTGCATCTCTGGCTATCTGAGAAATGTCAGATATGATATTATCATAAGCGGGTAGAGGCTCCCCCTCAATTCCTGCAGTCAGTGCATCAGGAATTTCACTGGGGATTACTACGGAATCAGCCACAGTTCCGTCCTCGGCTGGAGATGCTTCTTGTTGTTCTACCACGGCACCCTGCCCAATGCGTCTCTCCCATCTGTCAAAGACGCTCGAGTCCATTTTCTTCAAGTAATGCAGTGGAACTCCATTACTCATGTCATACTTATCTCCGTTTAACTGATTGAGATATAGACTGATGATTCGGCCAAAGCTAGGAGATCTGAGTATGTCCTTTATCTTCTCAAAAAGCAATGCCCCCCAGTTGAATCTTTTTCTGCAGACAATTGCCACAAGGATCTTGAACATGTCCGCAGAGATGTGGTCATGAGAGCCCGGCTTGCATATGAGTACTTTTCCAATGATGTCTGACAGAAGTTTCCCCTCCTCATTCATATCCTTTCGCTTTATCGACCTAGTTCCTCGAGCGAGTCCACAAAATAATAAAGTCCTGGTTTTATCCTGTTCATCCAGATAATCCTCGTGCGCCGAGCTAGTGAGCTGCAAGAAGTGGGTCAGCTTGCTGGCAGACATCTTGATCTTTGCCCCTGCAACCTTGCTCTTGATGAGAGAGTCGTCATTCCGGAGTTTTGCGGTTGCGAAGAACTCCATCACTTCCTTGTCCAGGATTTTACAGGGGTGCTCCAGTATGAATGAGAGTCCAGCCTCTTCAAGCATAAGGATGATGTTTCTGAATTCATCTGATGCATGTGAGAACCCTGTTCGAACCAGCTCACATCCAGTGATCAGTCCAGCGGTTGTCCTTGGAGCCATTGCAAACCTAGGGAGAGAATCCCTACTCTATGCTTAATCAAAAGTCAAAAGGGAAGCGACACTAGTAATAAAGTCCTTGTAAGGATGAGGATGTGGTTACCCAAAAGCGTAGACGGTGAGTTAGTTTGACAAAGACGACGGACACCCGGGAGGTGCACGCGACTGGGATTGATCGAAACTGCAGAGAAATCCCTGGACGAGAGAGAGGAGAGATCCACGGAGGGAAATCGGTGGGATCGACGGGATTCTTCACGAGTTGCGGGATTCTTGCACGTCGAGATCGACGGAATTCTTCACGAGTTGCGGGAATCTTGCGGGATGTCGACGGAAGGGGAAGAATCGGCGAGAGTCCTTCGGTTGTCGTCGGAAGGGGAATAGGCGGGATTCCTGCGGTTGTCGACGAAAGAGGCGGGATTCCTGCGGTCAATCGGCGAGTTTCCTTCGGTGAGCTTCCTGCGGAATATGAAGAGTTGGCGGGATACTATGCGATAGCGACGAGTTTAAAAAGGATTTCCGTGTGAAGAGTGAAACGCTAAGGTTCGGCGGAAGTCTTCAGGTTAAGCGGGTTTTAGAGGGTTTCCAGTTTGTCTAAGTCGAAATCGGAGGGATTCTTTGATAGGAATCTACGGGTTAAGAGCCATGCCGGATTCTCGAAGTCTTCTGATTAAAAAAAAATCCTCTAAATATATATATATATTTCTAAAAGCCAATCTATTTAGGGTTTGAGTGGGGCGTTTCCATACACTTCTTGATGTAAATTGTGAGTTGTCGAGATTTCCAATGACGTATCTTCGTTAGTTTTCAGTGAACTGATTTACGCCTGTAGATGTTAGTTCTTGAATCTACCAGTGAAACTTCCGATAAATCTTTATTGATGTATCTAAGGTTTATATTTACCGTATTAACCTATCCTTAGGTGTACACTCATATATGTGTACATATGTATATATAAATATATATATATGTATATGTCAATACAATATGACTCAAGTATATGAGCTGAACAAAAATACCTGGGATTATGAGATTCATAATTTACCCCCTCAGTTTGAGACAGACCAGGTGTTCAATGCGAGTATCCCATTGTAAATGGTACTTCTGATATTCCATATATTTGTTCCAATTTAGTCTTCAAAAACATCTACTGTCTAGTTCCCATCATGTTTACGGGAACCTAGACTACCCTGCAAAAGAGAGTTACTTTACCTTAGGAACCCAATACATATTGGGTCCTAGGTTCTTGTTAGCATAAACACTCGAATGCCTTCCCTCAGAAATCCTGTCAGGAAGACTACCTCTGCCCAGGAGATGTGAATAGGCCCTTGCCCTTGACACAGAGGGGTTGTGCCAACAGTCTATGGCAAAGTGTCCCACCTTGCCACAGCACCAACACGCGTGAATGTTGTATCTCCGTTTCTAACCTGATCTAGTGACTGAGGTAGTCATGAGCCTAGGTCCAAATGGGATAGATCTGGATCTTCTCCCAGAACTGCCTCTTCCACCGTGACACATGGAACGGTGGAATGAATGCATGCAGCGAGCGTCACGAGGCCTGGGAGGAGGTGCCTTCCTTTCAGACAGCCCCCTTCCTGAGGCCCCATGAGAACTTACAGCATGACTTCTAACCCCCCTTTCCTGTGTCCTTGGGTGGAGAGAAGAGTTCTGAGAGCTGATACCAGCCGATTCATGCCGAGTAGGGGAAGTGGCCGAGAATACAAAGGGCTCAGAATGATCCTTAGGTATTCTTTCATGGGTGGCCATGACGGCCCTTGCACTATGGGTGTCTCCACATGAGGACAGATCACCCTTGCAGTGACCACGATTATTCCTGTGATCAAACCTGAAGGCATGATGAGTAGCCTTCCCACTTGGAGTGGGAGGTCGGAATACCGTTTCCCATTTCTCCATGAATTGATAATTCGGGAGATCCACCCATTTTCTACCTTTCTCTTCATAGCATCAACCTTGAAAAAGTTAGATACTATCCTTTTCTCATTCTCTAGACTACTCTCTAGATCTGAGATTTTAGAGTCCTTGACCTTGTTGGATGCCAATTGGAGAACCAACAAGATCTTCAGCTGAGCAATCTCCTGCGCTTGCTCCTCAACAAGTAGGTTACTTGTCTGAAGGGCTCTCTTCAGGGAATCAGGATTTTCTGAAGGGGAACAGTTCCTGTCTTCAGGAACTTCAAGAGAGACGGGGCAAGATGAAGAAGTTACCTGCTCTTCAGAGTCATTGTCACTAGCGCCAGTGACCGTTGTGTCATTCTCATCAGAACTGCTTTCCTCACTGTCTTCTTCAGTCTCTGACACGGACACTGGAGCTCTGATGCTGTCCGATTGATCCTTGCCTTCATCTTCAGAGGCGAGGACCCCCACATAGGATTCATCCTCAAGTTGATAGCAGATTCCAGCTTGCTTTGATCCCCCCATCAGCTCTGAGATCATCGCCCACATAGATTTGGCCGTCCCACATTTTTCCAATCTAGAGCGAGACGGTCCAGACCAAACATCCATGATAATCTGGTGAATCATCTTGTCCAGATTAAATAATGAGAGTTCCGTCTCCGACATCTCAGCAATATACTTGGGCACTTGGATATTCTTTCCGGGGCCGAAGGTCTTCATAGGAATAAAAGGACCCTCTTCCAGGATGAAAGATGCTCGAGGATCGATAGCCTCCAAGTGATACGACACTCTCATCTTCCAGACGGGATAATACTCCTTTGTGCATGTGGGAAGTCTTAGTGGCGATATCTCATGATCCAGTTCCATGCTTCTGACACTGGTGGCGGGATTCTACTCAAGGTGTAAACCTTTTTGATGAGTAACCTCGCTCTGATACCACTTGAAAGTCCACCTAGTGTCAACTATCTTCACCTATGGGGGGGGAATATGTGACGTGCAGCGTTTTTGCGGAATTTAAAATTGTACCTGCACAAGAAAATAAAACACCACAGCAAAGAAGGTACACAAGCAATTTATAGTGGTTCCCCGATTTGGGTACATCCACTTTCCCCCTTCGACCTATATCCCAACAAGGGACGACTCGGTCTCTTCACCAACAGGATTGAAATCCAATCCTTGCACTATTGGAAGGAACCCTTCCACACGTAGGAGTCAACACTCCCACAACACGGGTTGCACCCAACCCTTACAACTCGGAACCAACGTTCCTTTACAACAAAAATGAACTAGAATGTACAAGAAATACAAACTACTTTTGGAGAATAAGGTGTCCCTCTTCGTTGACGACGTGTTCTTGAAGTCCACGAAGAGTCCACAACCCTAGATCTCTCTTGGAGAGAATCTCCCCGGAACCGGCGGCGGCAAGATGGGCGGCGGCTTGGTTCACAGGATCGGCGGCGACAACGGTGTGCGGCTGCTGTACTTTGTGACTCAAACTTCGTAGCAAAGCTAGCTAGGTCTTCCAACGGTCACACTAGGATTGATCGTCTCAATCGATTCGAACGGGGAAGGTTTTCCCGATCAACAAATCAAGAGACAAAGGATCTCCGGTTAGACACGTGAGACGCTATGCTTGGCTAAGCTTCTGTCGACGGGAGATCTGGAAGAAACCACGATCAAGACCGGCGATCAACTTGCTCGAGCGGCGACGGCGGCGGCGGCGGAGCGGAACTCGCGATCTAGGTCACGTCGCGGCTCGTCTTTTTCAAATCTTCTTTGCTACTTTACTGTTCAAAAATACGCGTGTATTTATACAGTAAAATACTCTTTTATGACCGTTATGGGTCCCACCTGAAGAAACCCTAATTCCGGTTCAAAATAGTGCCAGCGGCAGAATCCGGTCCAGCTGTTTCCAGAAAATTGCCTAAGTCAAAATCGGTGAGAATCGAAGGTGATTCTCGTCGAATCGGCGAGAATCAAAGGTGATTCTCGTCGATTCGGCGAGAATCAAGGATGATTCTCGTCGATGTTGACTTGATTGCACGCTCTGATTTAGCCGGGTCGAGACGGCGAGAATCAGACAGTGATTCTCGACGATTCGGCGAGAATCACTTGGTGATTCTTGTCGATTATTACTTAGCATCAGAGTTGCTCGCTTTGAAGTAGCTGGATCGAGTCGGCGAGAATCAGCCAATGATTCTCGACGATTCGGCGAGAATCACTAGTGATTCTCCCCGAATCGGTGAGAATCACTTGGTGATTCTCGTCGATTTACACTTAGACGATTTTTCATCTTTCCACCCATGAGGTGCTCCTTGACCCATCCTTGCTCCTTGTCTGCTCTTGCCGTAACACAGCCCTGTACTTGAAAATAAGTACACTCCAATAGAGAGAGTACACGTAGGCCAACACACTGATCTGCTCAACGAGGGATTACGTCGCGCAGACCCGTGTATATTGACCTACTGCACCCTGACATTGGTGTGTACTTAGTGTGGAATAACTGCAAGCACAACTTGAAAGATTTTATCAAATACATTGTGAATTCATCTTAGCTTGACATGTGGCTTCCTCAAATCCAGGTAATTGTGGATACAATACCCAACAGTAGGGACACGCCCGTGTCTCTACCCGTGTCCTTCTCGGGTACTCTTTGTCGATCTCAACACGCTTTGTCGAGTTCCACACTTGAAACAGGTAGGGACACGACCGTGTCCATACCCGTGCCCACATGACACGGCCGTTCACTTGACCGAGTCCTTCTACTCGAGTGTCGACACATGGACTGTGTCGACACAGGGCTATGTCGACACAGGCCTGCTGTGTCAACACAGATCTCCTGTATCGACATAGCCTACTCCTCTGTCGACATAGG
The DNA here is from genome assembly GCA_039583875.1 of Platanthera guangdongensis. Taxonomy (NCBI): domain Eukaryota; kingdom Viridiplantae; phylum Streptophyta; class Magnoliopsida; order Asparagales; family Orchidaceae; genus Platanthera; species Platanthera guangdongensis. The sequence goes on from CM077158.1 coordinate 184,803,997, forward strand.
GATGCTGTGTTGACACAGCCTGCTGCTGTGTCGACACAGGCAGCAGCTGTGTCGACACGGGCAGCAGCTGTGTCGACACGGGCAGCAGCTGTGTCGACACAGGCAGCAGCTGTGTCGACACGGGCAGCAGCTTTGTCGACACAGCCTGCTGATGTGTCGACATAGGCAGCTGCTGTGTCGACACAGGGCTATGGACTAATTTGTCCATTCCACCACAAGTGCAGCCCAATTTCCTGCACTTCCCTGGACCCGAGTCAGCCCTCCTGACTCAAACACGTAAATGAGGGTCCTAGTGCGAATCGGGACGTTACAAATCCTATAAACAAAATAAAAGATTTCGTCCCCGAAATCAGGCCAGGGCTATGGGAAGAAAAGCATAACAGAAAATAAAATATGCTTTTAAATAAGATTACCTTGAGCAAACAACTCTGGGTAGCGTTGTTGCATCAAATCCATTGGCTCCCATGTGTACTCCTCCTTCCCATGATTAAACCATAGCACCTTTATCAAGGGAAGACTTTTGCAGCGCAATATTTTTGTCTCATTATCTACGATCCGCACCGGCTTTAGTCGCACAGACCTATCGGACACCACAACACCATCAGTATTGTGGGTATATTGATCGGGCCGCATACATGGTCTTCCGTAAGCCGGCATACATCTTACCAACACCCGGGTGTACTGAATATTGAGAACTATGTGCCTATCTCAAGATATCCTCCCGGATTTTACCGCCCTTGGGAATATAGAGTCGGCCTCGGAAATAAACGAGGCCGTCTTTTAGAGTGTACTCATCAGTAGTCCCATCTTCAATTGCCTTGATTGTCGGGGCCAGAGCCGCATCCACTCCTTACTCCACTCGAATCCGGTACCGGATATCACAGACTATGCTCATGCTTGTCAAATACTCTGTATACTCTGCCGAAGGATCCTTGAATACTAGTGTAATATCCATCTCCTCAATCATCTGAGCCAACTCCATACTCATCAACCGAGGCTCTGGGCTAGAGCCTGGTACTTTTCTACTCAATGCATCGGCCACCGAGTTCGCCTTTCTGGGGTGGTAGTTCATGGTGAACTCATATTCGCATAGAAATTCTAACCACCGTCGTTGCCTCAGGTTCAACTCCTTCTGAGTATGGCCGTACTTCAAGTTTTTGTGATCTGAAAAGATCTCGCAATGGATGCCATATAGATAATGCCTCCAAACCTTCAAGGAGAACACCACTGCTCCCAATTCCAAATCATGAACCGTATAATTGATCTCATGCTTCTTCAACTGTCTTGAAGCATAGGCAATCACGTGTCCGTGCTGCATCAACACCGCTCCCATCCCTTGATATGACGCGTCAGTGTAAACTTGCAATCCTTCCTTCCCAGATGGAAGTGCAAGGATGGGGGCGGAGGTAAGTCTATCCTTCAGCTCCTGGAATGCCGCTTCACTTTGGGGTGTCCACTCAAATGGCACACCTTTCTTCGTCAATGAAGTAAGAGGAAGAGCAATCTTTGAAAACCATTTCACGAACTTGCGGTAGTACCCGGGAAGTCCAAGTAAACTCCTCACATCAGCCGCCGAATTCAAGGGCGACCACTCTTTCACGGCCCGGACCTTGGTCGGATCCATCGCTAGTCCTGCTCCACTGATCACATGGCCCAAGAAAGCAACCTCCTTAAGCCAGAATTCGCATTTGCTGAATTTGGCGTACAAAGCGTGATCCTTCAATTTCTTCAAAACCAAGGTCAAGTGCTTAATATGCTCCTCCTCCGTCTTTGAGTAGACCAAGATGTAGTCGATGAACACAATGACGAAGATATCCAAATAAGGTTCAAACACCTTGTTCATCAGGCTCATGAAGGCTGAAAGGGCATTTGTGAGCCCAAATGGCATTACAGTGAACTCGTACAACCCATATCTTGAACTAAAGGTCGTTTTCTGGATGTCCCCTTCTTGTATTCTCAACTGATAATAACCTGAGCGCAAGTCCAGCTTAGAAAACCATTGCGCTCCCACTAGTTGATCGAACAACTCGTCGATCCGAGGTAGTGGGTAAGTGTTCCGCACCGTCAGCCGATTGAGTTCCCAATAGTCTATGCACAAACGCAGGGTTCCATCCTTCTTCTTCACGAACAATACAGGGGCTCCCTAGGGTGACGAACTGGGACGAACGAACCCTAACTCCACCAGTTCTTACAGTTGAACTCTAAACTCCGTAAGTTCCTTCGGGGCCATTCGGTAAGGGGCCTTGGATACCGGCTTGGCTCCCGGTACTAGATTAATCTGGAAGTCAACCTCTCTATGCGGGGGTAATCCTGGGAGTTTCTCAGGAAATACCTCGGGAAAGTCCCGCACTACCTGTACATCTTTCATATCCAGCGCCAACTCCTTCAACTCGAAACAGATCATGAATACTTCATCCCCCTTCATATGAGCTTTCACAGTCTGAACTGAAGATAATAGCATGCGAGATGCGAATCCAATACCTTGGAAGATGACATCGGAGTCTCCATGTCTCAAGTAGATTCATTTCTCCGCACAGTCAATCCTTGCAAAGTGCCAGTCCAAGCACGCCATGCCCAAAATGATGTCGAACTCTGGCATTCTCAAGACCGTGGCAGGTGTATCAAAGGCCCTTCCTTCAATGAGTATCTCGAACTCGCACTTAGTGGTCGCGATAATCTCCGAGCCGTCCGGTAGGATCACTCTTCGGGTTATACCAGTAAAGTATTGTACGCCCTCCATATCCTTAATGAAGTCCTCAGACACAAAGGAGTGTGAGGCACCGGTATCGAACAGCGCATAGGCCGTCTTCCCGCCAAGTAACACGGTGCCTAAGTTCCAAAAACCAAAACTCAATAGTATGTGTCCAGTATGTTGTAAGCAAGTTAAGTTAAGCAATGAAAATGTGATAATCAATTGAATCATACCTGCAATCAAATATTGGGGATTCCGTTCTTGTGCCACGTCCAACGCGTACACTTGATCCAGGGCAGGACCGGGGTTTCCTCCTCGTGGTCCTCGTCCTCGACCACGCATGTGACCCCATCCTTGAGGGGCTGCCGGAGGGAGAGCAGGAGGAACATTCCCATACAACCGCGGGCAGAAACATCAAATGTGGCCCGGCTGGTTGCATTCAAAGCACACCAACCCACGACGCCCTTCCTGTTGCTGAAACTGTTGAGGCTGAGGCGGTGGAGGCAACGCAGGCGGCTGCGGAACCGGATGCTCCACCCTATAGTTTTGGTTGAAACGTCCTCCACCTATTTGGTGTCCCCTTCCTCTCCTAAAGTCCTGCCTTCTTCTATTGCTTGGACCAGCTTCCATCACGTCTTTCGCCGGCCTCTTAACACTATTCATGTGATCCGCCTCCAATCACTTTTCCATATCGATAATCTCTGCCAAACTAGCATCCAATATAAACAAAAGGGGCTGCCTTAGGGGATCTCGCAGCCCTTTGTAGAAGCATTTGGCATATCCTCTATCATCCAGGTCATATGAGTCCGCTAACCTTGCGAGATGCTGGAACTCTCGCTGGTATTCCGTAACCGATTTTGATCCCTGCTTCAGTAGTAGAAACCTCTGCTCGAGCTCATCTCGAGCCGATGTAGGAATGAAGTTATCCAAGAAGACACCCGAGAACTCGCTCCAACTTATCTCGGTATACACTCGTCCTTGGAACGTGGAGCCCATGAGTGACTTCCACCATCTCTTAGAATGTAGATCCAAGACAGACACCGCCAACGATACAGCCATGTTGGCCGGGCAACGGATCCCCGCCAAAATCTCTTGAACCATGTCAAGCCATTCCTCCGTGCGTACGGCCGACTACATCCTGAGGTAGGCGGGAGGGGAGAGAGCCCGAAAGGTGCTCAGCCAGTTAGAACCCGGAGCCTGTTGTTGCACTGGAGGCTGCTGCGCCCTAAAAGCATCGAGGATGGCGGTGAGCATCTGCCCCAACTCAGATTGTTGGAACTGAGTGGGTATGGAAGTGATAGGAGTGCCCCCCATTGGCTCATCATGAACTGGAATCTACACATAGAACACAAACTCATGGTCAGGTTGGCTAATCTTAAGGTCAAAGTTGGACAAACATAGTGTGAATTACATATGGGCACACCACTACTTCCGCTAAGTCAGTTTGTCCCCAAACTGACTAATCGAACGGGGGGGGCATTGTTGAATGACTTCTTTAGTTGAGGATCGTGGCAAACTGATACCATTTGTAAGACCCCCCCTCCCGGATCCCAAAACACGGCACGAAGGGGGGGTCTTATGCCCGAAACAGCCGCCTTGCGGTAGCATTAGTACACGGGCTAACCTGTACCACAAGACACCTACTCCGCCGGCTACAACCAATATCAATAGAGCATGCCAACCCAACCAAAGCAATGCAAAAGAAGCCAAATCCACACTAAGTAATAGTTTCCAAATAGTACATCAAAATATAGAAGCTAAAACATGCATCTACAAATCAGAGTACAGCTATAGAAATTGCCCAAAAAAGGGGCTACAACAAAATCTCGCAATACCCACATCTGTAACCGACGGTAGCGACGGCAACGTCACGTCAGACCCTATCATCCTGGCCTGGTTGTCCTGCTGCATAGTCTGCGGCTGCTCTACCTGCGGCGTGACCTCCTAAAAAGGAAGACGTAGCAACCTTTAGTCGAAGTGACTAAGTGGCTTCACATTCGCTCCCCCGGCGACTCCTCGGCACCAAGCGGGGAGAAGGAACAAGGATAATATATATATGCAAGTAATAAAAGAAGTACAAGCAGGTGGCTATAGTGTAAGAGTAACAGTATCATAATCTAGCAGTTATTTAAGAGCTATAGCAAACTAACAAATAAGGTATCAGTAGCAGGAAAGTAACTTAACTTATAAGGATGCTCATACGAGCATATATGTTAAGGATCGGGTTACATAAAGTAACTCATCGTATAGGAGTGCCCAAACAAACTTATACGATGAGGATCTTGATGTGAAATGATATGAAATTGAATGTATGCTATGCAATGACTCACCCATGCTCACACACATGCAACTGTCATGTCGACAATGACTGTAGTTCCCACTTTTCGAGCAGGTAGCTAACCTCTCAGGCATCAGCCACTGTGGCCAGGCGGTGACAGTAGAACAGGCACTTCTACTACTAGGTGGGTCTCCACACTACTTCACTTAGGCCTTCATACGCCTCGATGCTAAGAACACAACAGCGAAGCCCATGCGTACTATGGCCCAGCGGGATCTAGGTAGATGTGCACGGAGAACACAGCCCGAACTGGCCTGGTGTGACCCGGAAGGGGCCTCGGAAGAAAGCATGAGGACACATCCCAACCATTCACTTAGCACGGAAGGGGCCTCGGGATGTGAACACCAAGGATGCAGCCCAACCGCCCAAAGTCTAACTGTCAACTCCCGTCGGTGTGACGATCGGCGAGCCCGTAGACCTGCCACACTATCCTTAACCCAGGATTACGACACTGTGTGTCGACTCACACCACATGCAATTCCACAACATCGTGGCGTGGAAGGGGCCTCGGATGAAAGCACGAGTACTCAGACCATCCATCCATCCATACCTTATCTCAACACAACCCAAACTAGTGACGGTCAACACCGCACTGACATCCTTCCACAATACTACCCGTAGGGAGACGACGCTCTAAGTATTGGACTACTAAACTCATTCCATTAATCAAACATACTCATAGCCATAGTTTATTCTTCTACATGACTTTCCAAATGATAATAAAATATTATAAACATGATGCGCATATAAAGATCTATCAATCTTTCCAAATAACTTCAACATATTATAAACATGATGCGCATATAAAGATCTACCAAATTTCTAACAAGTCAATTCGTTAATAGTATGCTTCACAATTCAGTTATAAGAAATCAAATAAATAAACTTCATCTTTCAAGCACTACTGTGATTAACATCGAAATGTTTCACCAAAGATCTCGAGTTGATTTGCAACATTGGTTCCACCGAATCCAATTCCATAATATATTTAAGGACCCAGAATTTAAGTGCTGGACAAGTCTGGATAGCAACTTCGACCGGATATACCTGATGCTACAGGAATCTGGTGAAGGCGTGTAACCCCTCGATGGAAAGGTATTTCCATGGGTTACAACTTTCGTATTCAGCCCATAACCTAAATTTGATTGTATCCTATTAGAAATCAGACTTGAAGTTCGCTGCGTACAGAACACAATTTCTGCATGCAGGGTTTATCGGACACCTTTTTCGTTCATATTTTCCTATGGCTACATACATCGCCTGAAGTCGTGCATCCATTCGTTGGAAAGGTATTTTCAAGCACTTCAGCTTTCTTGTTTAGTCGAAAGCCCAGATCTGGTCATATCCTACATAAAAATGGCCACGAATACAACTGCGCGCAGGGCACAGATTCTGCACGCATCTTGAGGCAGAATGAATGGCATCAGTTCATCTTACTCCTCAAGTCGATCCTCTCAAATCTCCTCCAGAAGTTTCCTCCACCCTTATTCACCCTATGAGGCCTTTGTAAGACCCCCTGAATGACTTCTTTAGTTGAGGATCGTGGTAAACTGATACCATTTGTAAGACCCCCCCCTCCCGGATCCCAAAACACGGCACGAAGGGGGGGTCTTATGGCCGGAACAGCCTCTTTGCGGTAGCATTAGTACACGGGCTAACATGTACCACAAGATACCTACTCCGCCGGCTATAACCAATATCAATAGAACATGCCAACCCAACCAAAACAACGCAAAAGAAGCCAAATCCACACTAAGTAATAGTTTCCAAATAGTACATCAAAATATAGAAGCTAAAACATGCTTCTACAAATCAGAGTACAGCAATAGAAATTGCCCAAAAAAGGGGCTACAACAAAATCTCGCAATACCCACATCTGTAACCGATGGTAGCGACGACACCGTCACGTCAGATCCTATCGTCCTGGCCTGGTTGTCCTACTACATAGTCTGCGGCTGCTCTACCTGCGGCGTGACCTCCTAAAAAGGAAGTCGTAGCAACCGTTAGTCGAAGCGACTAAGTGACTTCACATTCGCTCCCCCGGCGACTCCTCGGCACCGAGCGGGGAGAAGGAACAAGGATAATATATATATGCAAGTAATAAAAGAAGTACAAGCAGGTGGCAATAGTGTTAGAGTAACAGTATCATAATCTAGCAGTTATTTAAGAGCTATAGCAAACTAACAAATAAGGTATCAGTAGTAGGAAAGCAACTTAACTTATAAGGATGCCCATACGAGCTTTTAAGTTAAGGATCGGGTTACATAAAGTAACTCATCGTATAGGAGTGCCCAAACAAACTTATACGATGAGGATCTTGATGTGCAATGATATGAAATGGAATGTATGCTATGCAATGACTCACCCATGCTTACACACATGCAACTGTCATGTCGACAATAACTGTAATTCCCACTTTTCGAGCAGGTAGCTAACCTCTCAGGCATCAGCCGACGTGGCCAGGCGGTGACAGTAGAACAGACACTTCTACTACTAGGTGGGTCTCCACACTACTTCACCTAGGCCTTCATACGCATCGATGCTAAGAACACAACAGCGAAGCCCATGCGTATTATGGCCCAGCGGGGTCTCAGGTAGATGTGCACGGAGAACACAGCCCGAACTGGCCTGGTGTGACCCGGAAGGGGCCTCGAAAGAAAGCACGAGGACACAGCCCAACCGTTCACTTAGCACGGAAGGGGCCTCGGGATGTGAACACCGAGGACACAGCCCAACCGCCCAAAGTCTAACTGTCAACTCCCGTCGGTGTGACGATCGGCGAGCCCGTAGACCTGCCACACTATCCTTAACTCAGGATTACGACACCGTGTGTCGACTCACACCACATGCAATTCTACAACACCGTGGCGTGGAAGGGGCCTCGGACGAAAGCACGAGTAATCAGCCCATCCATCCATCCATACCTTATCTCAACACAACCCAAACTAGTGACGGTCAACACCACACTTACATCCTTCCACAATACTACCCGTAGGGAGACGACGCTCTAAGTATTGGACTACTAAACTCATTCCATTAATCAAACATACTCATAGCCATAGTTTATTCTTCTACATGACTTTCCAAATGATAACAAAATATTATAAACATGATGCGCTTATAAAGATCTATCAATCTTTCCAAATAAAGTCAACATATTATAAACATAATGCGCATATAAAGATCTACCAAATTTCTAACAAGTCAATTCGTTAATAGTAGGCTTGCTTCATAATTCAGTTACAAGAAATCAAATAAATAAAATTCATCTTTCAAGCACTACTGTGATTAACATCGAAATGTTTCACCAAAGATCTCGAGTTGATTTGCAACATTGGTTCCACCGAATCCAATTCCATAATATATTTAAGGACCCAGAATTTAAGTGCTGGACAAGTCTGGACAGCAAATTCGACCGAAGATACCTGATGCTACAGGAAACTGGTGAAGGCGTGTAACCCCTCGATGGAAAGGTATTTCCATGGGTTACAACTTTCATATTCAGCCCATAACCCAAATTTGACTGTATCCTATTAGAAATCAGACTTGGAGTCCGCTGCGTACAGAACACAATTTCTGCATGCAGGATTTATCGGACACCATTTTCGTTCAGATTTTCCTATGGCTACATACATCGCCTGAAGTCGTGCATCCATTCGTTGGAAAGGTATTTTCAAGCACTTCAGCTTTCTTGTTTAGTCGAAAGCCCAGATCTGGTCATATCCTACATAAAAATGGCCACGAATACTACTGCGCACAGAGCACAGATTCTGCACGCATCTTGAGGCAGAATGAACGGCATCGGTTCATCTTACTCCTCAAGTTGATCCTCTCAAATCTCCTCCAGAAGTTTCCTCCACCCTTATTCACCCTCATGAGGCCTTTACTCTTCACGAAACCATCCCCCATCTCCACATAGAAGATCGGAGAGGTTGAAGACACCACTAGCCAAGGGCACAAGCCCTAGATAGGCCTCATCCTAGATAAAAACATCTTCTCACAAGTCAAGACCCCACCGAGTCGACATCTCGCCTACATTTCGACAGATCTAGCACCAAGGGAGAGGGTAGGAAACTCACATCGATTCCAGCGATTCCACCATTTCCGGTCGTGGATCTCGTAACTCGTCTCGGGGGCATTTTCTCCTTCACGGCGGTGTCGGATTTCTTTCTATACCGAAGTTCTCTCTGGCAATAAGGCTGGAATGAAGAGTGAAATAGCTAGGGTTTCACGGTCCGTATATATATAACAAGCGACACGGGCGAAGCGTTACAGATGGTTACAACATTTATTCAATGCACTGACACGGGTAGGGACACACCCATGTCTCTACCCGTGTCCTTCTCGGGTACTCTCCGTCGATCTCAACACGCTTCGTCGAGTTGAATACTCGACACGGGTAGGGACACGCCCGTGTCCATACCCGTGCCCACATGACACGGCCGTGCACTTGGCCGAGTCCTTCTACTCGTGTGTCGACACATGGACTATGTCAACACAGGCCTACTGTGTCAACACAGAGCTACTGTGTCGACGTAGCCTGCTGCTGTGTCGACACAAGGTTGTTGTGTCGACACAGCTTGCTGCTGTGTCGACACAGGCAGCAGCTGTGTCGACACAGTCAGCAGCTGTGTCGACACAAGCAGCAGCTGTGTCGACACAAGCAGCAGCTGTGTCGATACAGGCAGCAGCTGTGTCGAAACAGGCAGCTGCTATGCCGACAAAGGTAGCTGCGGACTAATTTGTCCATTACACCACAACTGCAGCCCAATTTCCTGCACTTCCCTGGACCCGAGTCAGCCCTCCTGACTCGAACACGCAAACGAGGGGCCTAGTGCGAATCGGGACGTTACACATTGCTCCCATGCAATGAGTGCATTGAGATAGCACTCCATTGGGCGATATCTCTGGTACAGTGCCATGGTAACCCACTCAATGCTCCCAGGCATTGAGTGCATTGGGAAAGAACTACCGTCGAGCGCTAACTTGGTACCATGCCGCGGTAACCCACTCAATGCTTTGAGTCATTGTGTGTGTTGAGTTTGGTCTACCGCCGGGCGATTTTGGGTACTGTATCCATAATAACCTAGATTTGTATGACGTCACACTTGAACTAAGATGGATTAAGTTTGTATTTGATGCCTTTTCAATTTGAGTGCTTGCAGGTATAATTGCCAAGTGTAGACCAATGTCAGTTTACAATGGGTCACCAAACACAAGACCATACAATGTAATACCTCATTGTGTGATCGATGGGGTTGACTCATGTGTAACCTCTTTATTGGGACACATTTCTTTTTCAAGTACTAAAGTCATGGGAGAAAGGCTAGTTGCTGGTTTCATAGAAGAAAAACACTTTTCAGTAAAAAAACATTTTCCAAGTCTTTTACTTGAGAAAGATCAGTCATTACTCGAGTAAGATTAAAATTTTTAATCGAGATGGCCTAGTCAGGTACTCGAGTAGCAGAAGTTATTCTCGAGAAAGCCGAGTTTATTTCTCGAGAAAGTCATGCAGTACTCGAGTAGGTCTTGAATCTTTCTCAGGTAACCTTAAAATTTAGCTACAAATTTTTTTAAGTCTTTTCTCAAGAAATCCCAAGACATTTCTCGAGAGGCCAAGAATAGTTCTCGAGAACCAGATGTTCTACTCGAGATACATAAATCTTTTCTCGAGATGCCTTCTTATTCACGAGTAAAAAAAATTTATTTTTCTCAAGCAAGTCTATTGATTCTCTAGAAATCAGAACTCATCTTCTACATTTTCCTTAAGTTTTTCTTCTCGAGAACTTTATATCATTTCTCGAAAAACAGAAATGATACTCGAGTAATTCTTAATTCTCTCGAGAAATGGTGTTCTGATTCTAAATTTCTTTAAGTGTCATAAGGTTTTAATTTCAAATGTAATAAACTCTTGATTGGTCCACGTAGATTGTGTTTAATGTAATCGGACCGTTATGTAAGACCTATAAAAGGTCATGTCAGAATCGACAAACCCTAAGAAGAAGAATTTTCAAGTATTCTGAATCATTTTCAAGATTATAAATCCCGATGCACCGTCGTTGATAAGACGTATTCTTCATCGTCAAACTTCTTGATCCAGAAAATCAGACAAGAAGGATTCAACCGATCAAGCTTTTCAACATCTACATATCTTCTCCTTGATCATGTTGATTCTACTATCTTAGATCGAAGAGTTCTTAGATTTCGTCCTCGATTTATCTAATAGAGCTTTACAAATTCTCAAGATGGAAGAGGTCGAGAATCAGTCAGATGTGTGAAGACAAGTTTTTGTATTTCATTGTAAATTCATTTTATTCTTGTAGGAGTTATTCTCCGAGATTTTAGGAGTTATTCTCCGAGTTTGTAGGAGTTATTCTCCGAGTTGTTATAGGAGTGGTTTTATTCCGAGTTTTAGGAACGTTGTTTCGAGTTGTAGGATTGTTTTCAATATGAGAGAATAGTGAAGTAGCCGAGTCTAGTGTGGTGCTATATTGGTGAGGTGGAGTGTGGATATACCCAAGATTGGGGAACCACTATAAACTTTGGTGTCGTCTGTGGTTTGCTTGTTTATTTTATGTGCATCTCTTGTACAATATTTATACCGCAAAATGACGTAGGACTCACCTATTCACCCCCTCTAGGTGATTTAGGTAGACAACTAGACTTTTTTAGGGGATATCTGCTTATCGCTCAGTGCTAGCTTTGTAAAGAGGAAAATATTCGTTTTGAATAGTTTTCCAAATTTGGCTGACAACTGGCACATCAAGCGCGCGAACCTACCGCCGGGAGTTAGCCTTACCATCGGCGGTATCCTATTTTCATGAAGATGTATATAAGGCTGCCTTGCTTTCTGTGATGTGTATCTACGACGAAAAAGGGAAAGGATTTCGTGCAATGTAGGGTTCGATCGCTCTCTTTGCGTTCTGTTCTAAAGGTCTCCGTTGAAGAAGAAGAAATTCGTCTCCCTCCTATTCACACATGATGAAATCTGGCAGTCCAAGATCTACATGGACTATGAAGAGCCAGCCGGTTGCTAGCATATGAAGATCTCAAGCACCGGCCGTGGATTGCTGAACGGAGAAGTTGTCAAGAGGGAGAACTTAATCTTTTAGGATTTGTACACCATTATTCTTGTAATCATTTCTTTTTCTGAATCTTGTGGTGAGGAAAATCGACCATTAAAGGTCGTCGGAATCCAAGGAGGATTCTGTGGAAAATCATCCCGGGTTAGGGACGTCAAGTTCGGAGGATCGGGACTCTAAGATCCTTCCTTGTGTGGAGCTGTAGAGTCGGCTATAGGACATTTCTCAGAGGGAAAGGGATAGAGCAAATCGGTCTGTGGAGAGGGTCGGTATAGAAAACATAAGAGTTTTATTTCTCACCGCCTTGGTTCTCCGAATTTACAGAGATCACATTTTTGTAGTTGTTGAAAACTATTGTTGTTTTTAAATCTTGCAACGAAATTTGTTTTTTGTGATATTACCTACATGAGTATGCTTCAAATATTGTTTTGATATCTTATGTGTGGTGGTCAAGCGAATTACCCAGGAAGACAAGTTGGGTGACTTACTGCTGCGCATTAGTTACCTAATGCCCAGCGGTAGCTTCCTGTACTTGTTTTCCTGGATCAAAATTTTTTGAATTTTCTATTAAGGCAAAAAACATTATTCGCCCCCATTTAAGGTTGGTCACTCTATCCATCACAGGTTTCAAGAGAACTCCAGATATATCAAGAAATATCATTCAAAGTCTATATAAAGTTTTTGAAAAAAAAACATATATTACTACAGGATCTGTCTAAGATCTTAGTTGTAGGATCCCAGTGACATGAGGAAGGGGGCCATTCAGTGCAACTGAGGTAAGAGACTTTAGCTCTAAGTTGTAGGATTAATTTCTGGAATCTAAATGCAGGAATACAATATAGAATCTGAGTTGTAGAATCTTGATATTGGAGATCTGAGGTAGTAGGCCAGCTAGTGCCTCTAAGGTGCGTGAATAAGTCATTGAGTGGTAGTATCTGCGGATCTGAGTTCTGGTTGGAGTATTACAAGGCTATCTCACTATTAAACAGGCACAGGGGTAAGTGCACATACCCAACTCAGAGAATCACTATAGCTTGCTGTGTTTGTGTTGTGGATTTGCTGTGATTCTGTGCTTATCACTTAAACTTTAATTATTCTACTTTAAATCGAGAAAGATACAAAATCACCTATTTACTCCACTTTAGGTGAATGAACATCCCAGAATATTGGAAACAAAAAATGTCTCAAACTCTTTACACGCTAACACTGAGTAGTGTGATCAGTAAGCGTAAATGTGGTTCGCAAGCGATTGGTAAGTAGCCCCCTGCGGATGGTAAAACACTAAAACGGGGAGTGTTGTTGGCAGTGCGATGACCAGACTAAACCCTCCATGGGTAATGCCTCTCTTACAACTGGCCTCCCTTTATTATTCTGATAAATATTACAAGGTGCGGTGCGACCACCTGGGGGTATTCGCAAGTATAACTATTGAAAGAAGAAATGGATGGATCTTAGTATCCGCACCTATAACTTGGCAGGTTCTGGGATAAGTCTGCATGTCCCCTCCAAACACCCATGATCCCCCATTTATACTAGAGTATAAGATGCATGACAATTCACAAACCGATATGCATTTAATGACTTATTAATAATGGCACTTAATGCGCAGCCGCCAAAAAGAAGAGGTGGCATAAAATGCATGACACTACTTGATTTGGATCAAAAGAGAAGTTTGCGAGACCTTGGCCTTAGTGCCACGCATACTTCAGACAAGAGTTTTCGGATTGTATCTGTAAAAGCCATCTGAAGGTCTCCTTATAATTTCCCGCACCGGACTTTATCATGCCCCTAGAAGGATGTTCATGAGTGCTCTAGAGTGCCTGCCCAAGATCTCGCAGGACACTGAGAACAACATCATGGTAAATAATCTCTTACTCTGGGTTCTCTCCTTTGTCATCATAGAATTTGAGTAAACATAATCCCCACACTTTTTTGGCAGACTACGCGGGCTCCAAAAAAGTAGTCTAGTAACTACATTGTTAGATAACCATACTTAATGCCATTTTTCTAAGCAAGTGCAACCAAAGAAATATTCAGGGAAAAAGCGCAGTTCAATTCCCACCATTTATGAGGTCATCAAGTTTTTGGACGACCATATTGACGCGAGAGATTTTATCTGCGCAAACTTTTTTGTAAACATCCAACATCCCACACCATCTTCCAGCACATCATAGAGATGGAGAGAGTCTGAAACTTAGAGGTCGAAGGTCAATAATGTTGTTGTATCCTTGGATGCCACGTTCCACATGAATGGTGCCTAGGTAGTTTTGAAATTATTATAGGACAACCTAGAGATGTTGACCACCACGAAAGATCGAGATCCGTTCCGCCATCTTACCCAGTTGGAAGAGGCAAGATGGCTAGAATCATTTAGAAAAATTGTAGAGCTAGAGGAGTCGGGAGAGGAAATTAGTGATTATGATGACAACCTGGAAGATACTGGTGAAAAACTTAATGAGGAGTTGTTGATGCTACATGTGCATGTCATTGCCTTATTTAACGCTTCTATGCATAAGAATAGGACTGAAACTAGACTATATGTTTTTAGCACAATACGTACTTGCATACAATGTACACTCATGACGTTTACAATGTTGTCAATTTGATTAGATTTACATTATATTCCTACTCGTTGTGTGCTCAGTCTAGTATGTGTTGTCCAATTCACACTATCTTTGATAAATGTTTAATCTATGTCCGCGTGTTCGATCTGCTCTGGTTTATGACCCATGTGCTTTATATTTTCTAATTGCCATTTTGTTTTGGGTCACCCCAATGTTTAACACATCTACTTTTACCTTATGTGTGTATTGGCTACTATCTATATAACGCTTATCATATCTACTATTTTTATCCCTCATGTCTAGTTGCCCTTGACCTGCCCCTCTTTGATATCATCAAAGAGGGAGAATAAATTGTTCATGAGTATGGTTCACGGGTTATGAAAGGCCACATGTAGGGGGAGCATGTTAACATTGTGTGCAAATAGATAGGGGGAGTATGTCGAACATGTGTATAGGGGGATCGTGATTGTAGGGTAGTTATATAGAGAACCTGAAACATGAACTTTCAAGATTATATGTTAAATATATTCACTACATCATACATCTCATTGTTATATCTCATGAACGGGATTTGATATTATCAAAAGGGGGAGTTTGTTGGACCCGATGTTTCAAATTCCTTGTGTTTGAGAACATCAACTCCCAAGCTGTATTGATAACGTCTTGTGTTGATAGAGTGTGCAGGTTGACAAGTGCAAGAAAATAAAAAGAAGTATCTTATGGATACTACCGTCGAGCGATAGAAGATACTGCAGGGCGATAGTGGTGAAATAATTCGACAGAGCACTTGGGATACTTTCGCTTCGCGCTTGTCCTACCGCTGGTGTTAGACCACTCAATGCTCAAAGGCATTGAGTGCGTTGAGACAACACTACCGCCAGGAGATAGCTCTGCTACTGCTCTGTGGTAACACACTCATTGCTCCCAGTCATTGAGTGCGTTGAGGTAGCACTACCGTCGGGAGATAGCTCTGGTACAACGATGTGGTAACCCACTCAATGCTCCCAGGCATTGAGTGCGTTGAGAAAGCACTACCATCAAGTGTTAGCTTGGTACCGCGCAGCAGTGACACACTGAATGCTCAAAGTCATTGAGTGCGTTGAGTCTAACATACCGCCGGGCGATATCTGCTTAACACTTCGTGCTATGTTTGGAAAGAGGAAAAATATTTGTTTTGAATATATTTCCAAATTTGGCAGACAACTGGCACATCAAGCACTCGAACCTACCACTGAGCGTTAGTCTTACCGATGGCGGTAGCCTATTTTCACGAAGATGTGTATAAGGCCGCCTCGATTTTTGTGCTTTGTATCTATGATGAAAAAGAGATAGGAGATTGTGCATTGTAGGATTTGATCGCTCTCTTTGCTTTCCGTTCCAAAGTTCTCTATCGAAGAAGAAGAAAGTCGTGTCCCTCCCGTTCACACATGATGAACTCCGGCAATCCAAGATCTACATCGACTACGAAGAGCCGACCGGTTGCTAGCATACGAAGATCTCAAGAACCGGCCGCAGATCACTCGACCAAGAAGTCGTCAAGAGGGAGAACTTAATCTTTTAGATTATTTACATCGTTATTCTTGTAATCTTTTATTTTTTTTGAATCTTCTGGTGAGGAAAATCGACCGGTAAGGGTCCTCGAAATCCAAGGAGGATTCCGTGGAAAATCATCTCAAGGATAAGGACGTCTAGATCGGAGGATCTAGCGGGGCTCTAAGACACTTCCTTCTGTGGAGTTGAAGAGTCGGCTTCAAGAACTTTCTCGGAGGGAAAGGGATAGTGCCAATCGGTCCGTGGAGAGGGTCGGTATAGAAAACACAAGAGTTTAATTTCTCACCGCTTTCGATCTCCGGCGTTACAGAGATCACATTTTTGTAGTTGTTCAGAACTATTGTTGTTTTTAAATATTGCAATGAAATTAGTTTTCTGTGATATTACCTACATGAGTATGCCTCAAATATTGTTTTGATTTCTTTCAAGCTAATTACCAAGGAAAACAAGTTACGAGGCTTACTGTCGCGCGTTAGTTACCTCATTATTATTTCTCAAGAACTGAAATTGATATTATCAAACAGGGGAGTCTGTTGGAACCGATGTTTCACATTCCCTGTATTTGAGAATATCAACTCCCAGACT
The DNA here is from genome assembly GCA_039583875.1 of Platanthera guangdongensis. Classification (NCBI taxonomy): domain Eukaryota; kingdom Viridiplantae; phylum Streptophyta; class Magnoliopsida; order Asparagales; family Orchidaceae; genus Platanthera; species Platanthera guangdongensis. The sequence goes on from CM077158.1 coordinate 184,820,809, forward strand.
CTATTTGATCACATCTTGTGTTGATAGAGTGTTGAGGTTGATAAGTGCAAGCAAAGAAAAAGAAGAATCCAAAGGATACAACCGCAGAGCAATAGAAGTTACCGTGGGGCGGTAGCGGTGAATTAATTCGATAGAGCGCTCGTGATGCATTTGCTTCGCGCTTGTCCAACTGCCCTTGCTAGCACACTGAACACTCCAAGGCATTGAGTGCGTTGAGACAACACTACCGCCAGGCGATAGCTTTATACCGCTCCGCAGTAACACACTCATTGCTCCCAGGCATTGAGTGCATTGAGACAGCACTTCCGTCGGGCGAAAGTTCTGGTACAGTGCCATGGTAACCCACTCAATGCTCCAAGGAGTTGAGTGCATTGAGAAAGAACTACCGTCGAGCCTTAGCTTATTACCCCATCATGGTAACCCTCTCAATGTTCTGAGGCATTGAGTGCATTGAGTCTGGTGTACCGCCGGGCGATTTTGGTTATTGTATCCACAATAACCTAGATTTGTATGAAGTCACCTTTGAACTAAGATGAATTAAGTTTGTATTTGATGCCTTTTCAAGTTGATTGCTTGTAGGTTATAATTGTCAATTATAGACCAATGTTAGTTTACAATGGGTCACCAAACACAAGATCATACAATGTAATCCTTCATTGTGCGATCCATGGTTTTGACTCATGTGTAGCCTGTTTATTGGGACACACTTCATTTTCAAGTACTAAAGTCATTGGAGAAAGGCTGGTTGCTGGTTTCATAGATGAAAAACACTTTTCAGTAAAAAAACTTTTCTAAGACTTTTACTCGAGAAAGATCAGTCATCACTCGAGTAAGATTAAAATTCTTAATCGAGATAGCCTAATCAGGTACTCGAGTAGCAGAAGCTATTCTCGAGAAAGTCGAGTGTAGTTCTCGGGAAAGTCATGCAGTACTCGAGTAGGTCTTGAATCTTTCTCAAGTAACCTTAAAATTTAGCTCCGAATTTTTCTAAGTCTTTTCTCGAGAAATCCCAAGAAATTTCTCGAGAAGGCCAAGAATAGTTCCCGAGAACCAGATGTTCGACTTGAGATACAAAAATCTTTTCTCGAGATGCCTTCTTATTCTCGAGTAACAAAAATTTATTTTTCTCGAGCTAGTCTATTGATCTCCAGAAATCAGAACTCATCTTCTACATTTTCCTTAAGTGTTTCTTCTCGAGAACTCTATATCATTTCTTGAGAAACATTATTCATACTCGAGTAATTCTTATTTCTCTTGAGAAATGGTGTTCTGATTCTAAATTTCTTTAAGTGTCAGGCGGTTTTAATTTCAAATTTAACTAACTCTTGATTGGTCCATGTGGATTGTATTTAATGTTATTGGACCGTTATGTAAGACCTATAAAAGGTCATGTCAAAATCGACAAACCCTAAGAAGAAGAATTTTCAAGTATTCTGAATCATTTTCAAGATTATAAATCGGGAAGCACCGTCGCTGACAAGACGTATTCTTCATCGTCAAACTTCTCGATCCATAAATTCCGACAAGAAGGATTCAACCGATCAAGCTTTTCAACATCTACATATCTTCTCCTTGATCATGGTGATTCTACGTTCTTAGATCGAACCGTTCTCAGATTTCTTCCTCAATTTATCTAACAGAGCTTTACAATTTCTCAAGATGGAAGACGTCGAGAATCAGCCAGATCTATGAAGGTAAGTTTGTGTATTTCATTGTAAATTCATTTTATTCTTGTAGGAGTTATTCTCCGAGATTGTAGGAGTTATTCTCCGAGTTTATAGGAGTTATTCTCCGAGTTGTTGTAGGAGTGGTTTTACTCTGAGTTGTAGGAACGTTGTTTCGAGTTGTATGATTGTTTTCAATCCGAGAGAATAGTGAAGTAGCCGAGTCTAGTGTGGTGCTATACCGGTGAGGTGGAGTGTGAATGTACCCAAGATTTGGGAACGACTATAAACATTGGTGTCGTCTGTGGTTTGCTTGTTTATTTTTTGCGCATCTCTCGTACAATTTTTATTCCACAAAATGACGCAGAACTCACCTATTCACCCCCCCCCCCTCTAGGTGATTTAGGTATACAATGAGACTTTCTCAGGCGATATCTGCTTATCGCTCCGTGCTAGCTTTGGAAAGAGGAAAAATATTCGTTTTGAATAGTTGTACAAATTTGGCTGACAACTGGCACATCAAGCCGACAAATCTATCGCCCGATGTTAGTCTTACCATCGGCGGTAGCCTATTTTCATGAAGATGTATATAAGGCTTCTTCGATTTCTGTGATGTGTATCTACAACAAAAAAGAGAAAGGATTTCGTGCAATGTAGGGTTCGATCGCTCTCTTTGCATTCCGTTCCAAAGGTCTTCGTCGAAGAAGAAGAAAGTCGTCTTCCTCCTATTCACACATGATGAACTCCGACAATCCATGATCTATATCGAATATGAAGAGCCGACCGGTTGCTAGCATATGAAGATCTCAAGCACCGGCCGCAGATCACTCAACGGAGAAGTCGTCAAGAGGGAAAACTTAATCCTTTATGTTCTTTACATCATTATTCTTGTAATCTTTTCTTTTTCTGAATCTTGTGGTGAGGAAAATCGACCGATAAGGGTCGTCGGAATCTAAGGAGAATTCTGTTGAAAATCATCTCGTGGTTAGGGACGTCTAGATCAGGGGATCTAACGTGGCTGTAAGATCCTTCCTTTCGTGGTGGTGAAGAGTCGGCTTCAGGACCTTTCTCGGAGGGAAAGTGATAGCGTCGATCGCTCCGTGGAGCGGGTCGGTATAGAAAACACAAGAATTTTATTTATCACCGCCTTCGATCTCCGGCGTTATAGAGATCACATTTTTTGTAGTTGTTCAAAACTATTATTGTTTTTTAAATCTTGCAACAAAATTTGTTTTTTGTGATATTACCTACATGAGTATTCTGCGAATATTGTTTTGATTTCTTATGTGTGGTGGTCAAGTGAATTACCCAGGAAAACGAGTTGCTTGACTTACTGCCGCGCATTAGTTACCTAACGCCTCGCAGCAACTTCCTGTAATTTTTTTCCTGGATCAAAATAATTTGAATTTTCTATTAAGGAGAAAAATATTATTCGCCCCCTTTAAGGTTGACCACTCGATCCAACACAGGTTTCAAGAGAACTCCAGATATATCAAGAAATATCATTCAAAGTCTATATAAAGTTTTTGAAAAAAACTTATATAACTACAGGATCTGTCTAAGATCTTAGTTGTAGGATCTTAGTGACATGAGGAAGGGGGCCATTCAGTGCCACTGAGGTAAGAGACTTTGGCTCTAAGTTATAGGATTAATTTCTGGAATCTAAATGCTGGAATACAATATAGAATCTGAGTTGTAGAATCCTGATATTGGAGATCTGAGGTAGTAGGCCAGCTAGTGCCTCTGAGGTGCGTGACTTAGTCACTGAGTTGTAGTATCTGCGGATCTGAGTTCTGGTTGGAGTTTTACAAGGCTATCTCACTACTAAACAAGCAAAGGGGTAAGTGAACATACCCAACTCAGAGAATCACTATAGCTTGTTGTGTTTGTGTTGTGGATTTGCTGTGATTCTGTGCTTATCAATTAAACTTTAATTATTCTGCTTTAAATCGAGAAAGATACAACATCACCTATTTACTCCAGTCTAGGTGAATAAACATCCCATAATATTGGAAACAAAAAATGTCTCCAACTCTCTACCCGCTAACCCTGAGTAGTGTGATCAGCAAGTGTAAATGTGGTTCGCAAGCGATTGATAACTAGCCCCCTGCGGATGGTAAAACACTAAAAGGGGGAGTGTTGTTTGCAGTGGCGATCACCAGACTAAACCCGCCACGAGTAATGCCTCACTTACGACTGGCCTCCCTTTATTATTCTGAGAAATATTACAAGGTGTGGTGCGACCACCTGGGGGTATGCGAACATATAACTATTGAAAGAAGAAAATGATGGATCTTAGTGTCCGCACCTACAACTTGGCAGGTTCTGCGATAAATCTGCGTGTCCCCACCAAACACCCATGATCCCCCATTTATAATAGAGGATAAGATGCATGACAATTCACAAACCGATATGCATTTACTGACTTATTAATAATGACACTTAATGCGCAGCTTCCCGAGGTAAACGAAGAGTCGGGCGATAGAGACAAAAAGAAGAGGTGGAACAAAATGCATGACACTACTTGATTTGGATCAAAAGAGAAGTTGGCGAGATCTTGGCCTTAGTGCCACACATACTTCAGACTAGAGTTTCCGGATTGTATCTGGAAAAGCCATCTGAAGGTCTCCTTCTAATTTCCCGCACCAGACTTTATCATGCCCCAAGAAGGATGTTCATCAGTGCTATAGAGTGCCCGCCCAAGAGCTCGGAGGACACAGAGAACAACATCTTGGTAATTAATCTCTTACTCCGGGTTCTCTCCTTTCTCGTCGTAGAATTTGAGTAAACATAATCTCCACACTTTTTTGGCATACTACGCGAGCTCCAAAAAAGTAGATTAGTAACTGCAATGTTAGATAACCTTACTTAATGCCATGAGGGGTCAATAAATAGTGCAGGTCCCCTCTTAAATAATCCAGCATTCATAATTTGCTATCTTCTCCTTGCATCTGTCTACCATGAGCATGAACCAAGCTTTGCTCGTAGGACTGGGTATTAACGTACACTCCACTGAGAAATCTACTTCAAACAAACCAACAAAGCCCACCATGTTCCTGGGCCATTTTTCTAAGAAAGTGCGACCAAAGAAATATTCTGGGAAAAAGCGCAATTCAATTCCACTGATTTATGTGGTCATCAAATTTTTGGACGACCATATTGATGCGAGAGATTTTATCTGCACAAACATTTTTGTAAACATCCAAAATCCCACACCATCTTCCAGCACCTCATAGAGAAGAAGAGAGTCAACACTCAGAGGTTGAAGGTCAACAATGTTGCGGTCTCCTTGGATGCCACGTTCGACATGAATGGTGCAAAGGTAGTTTTGAAATAGTTACAGGACATTGTAGAGAAGTTGACCACCCCTAAAGATCCAGATCCCTTCCGCCATCTTACCCAGTTGGAAGAGGCAAGATGGCTGGAATCATTTAGAAAAACTGTAGAGCTAGAGGAGTCGGGAGAGGAAATTAGTGATTATGATGACAACCAAGAAGATACTGGTGAAAAATTTAATGAGGAGTTGTAGAGGGTGAAAGTGGATTCCGTGTCCGCTAAGATTTTTAGCGCATTATTACCCATTGCGCACATTCTTCTAGAGAAGTGGAGGAGAGGATAGGATGAGCTGGAGGGGATGTTCTTCCTAGAGTGTAACCTGGAAATGATTATTTACTGGAGACAACATGTTATAATTCCTTAGTTAGGATCCAAAAAGAAAAATCTAACCCTCTTTATTTTCCAGAGAATGCCTCAACTATCACTGCCCTTCAAAAAGGAATCGAGGATGCCATCACATGCATAGCCCGTTTAGAGGAGGGTATCGAGGTACTGTAGCAGAACACCGAATGCGACAATGGGCTGGATCCATGTTCTAAGAACCAAGATGTGGCGCAGGGCCCAGCCCCTGTAGAGGGCGCCATCATCTGCACTATTGATAACTTGATCGCCATGTTAAACAATTATTTTGGGGGCGAGTCTAGCATGCATGCCGCGAACGCTGACAGCTTGGCATTCATTGGCGTGGAGGGGGGGGGGGGGGGGGGGGGGGGGTGAGGCAAGGAGGCTTCTTAGGGTTGAGTGTGAAATTTAAGAATTGTTTTTATGCTTGTAATAAATAGGTTATGAGTGTGTTGGAAACGTGTGTGTATGGGCTCTCCCCACTTGAAATCAACTCCACAAGCCAAATCCAAGCCACTAAAATACAAGCCCAAATTGCGAGACCGCCACACAAACCGCCTAACTGCGCGGTCTCCCCCTTGCGAGACAACCAACCAAAAAACCGCGCGAGTTCACTACTACAATCCGCCACAAACCGAGCGAGCTCACTCCTTCAGGCGAGTAGTCCGCTCGGCGAGATCCGTCCAGCGAGCACCAGCCGCGAGCTTCCCCTTCTCGCGAGCTCACTCCTTCTCGCGAGCTGCACCACTCCTGCGAACTGACACAGGCGAGTTCAATGCTCAAACCACTAGCACAAGCCGTGCACCTCCCGCGAGTACAAGCTGCGAGCACCACCTCGCGGCGAGATCACCGAACTCGGCGCGAGATCGCAGGCCGCCCGGCTAGAACTTCAAACTGCCGGGACAAAAACTTTCTCTAGCGCTGCAGCGCTCCTCTCTCTCTCTCTCTTAAATATGAAGGAGGAAGGAAACTTTTATTCTCATATATCTTTGAAATGAACTACAAAGGGCCTATTTATAGGCCAAGCAAAATCTCTCCAACTACCCTCTCATATATGCGATCTCTCTCCCTCCTATTAAATACAACCTCTCAACTACTTCTATCATTAACACCACTACAACATTTAATAAAAATAAAAACAAATACTTATTTTCTTTTTCTTACTTTTCTCTTTTGCTTACCCGGTCAACAGGTCAAACTCCAACAAAAACTCCCCCTCAAACTTGGCAAACCATGCCGAGTTTGCTTTTCAACTTCAAGAACGTCTCTACTTTCAATGCCTTAGTGAAGATGTCCGCAATCTGCTCTCCAGTTGGGCAATACACCACTTCCACTGTCTTCTGCTCCACTTTTTCACGGAGGAAATGATACCTCGTCTCGATGTGCTTGCTCCTCCCATGCAGCACCGGGTTCTTCGCGAGCTGGATGGCCGACATGTTGTCCACCAACATTGTTGTTGGCACATCCACTCCATGATGCCGACTCTCCAGAAGGTTACTTAGCCAGATAGCTTGGCAGGTGCCAGCAGCCGCTGCAATGTATTCTGCCTTACATGATGATAAAGCTATCGTGGCTTGCTTCTTCGAGCTCCAAGAGAACGCACCCGTTCCCATGTTGAAAACATACCCGGAAGTGCTCTTCCGATCATTTACATCCCCGTCGTAGTCACTGTCCGAGTAACCTACCAGCGTCAATTCCTCTCCAGTTGAGTACTTCAACCCATGGCCTCTTGTCCCGTTGATGTACCTTAGGATCCCCTTCGCCGCTATGAAGTAATCTTCCTTTGGTTCCTCCATATATCTGCTTACCACCCCGACTGCATGCATGATGTCCGGTCGGGTGAAGGTTAGGTAGCGTAGACTCCCCACCAAGCTTTTAAATAAAGTGGAGTCTACCGCTCCTTCCTTCGACTCCTTGCTCTACTTCTGGCCTGGGTCGGCAGGAGTAGAGATAGGCTTGCTGTTCTCCATCCTGAACTTCTTTAGGATCTCCTCTGCATACTTCTTTTGTGAGATGAATATCCCGTCTTCACTCTGCTTTACCTCCACTCCAAAAAAGTAGTTGAGCTCTCTCAGGTCCGTCATCTCGAACTCCTTCTTCATCATTCTCTTGAACTACTTGTACATCAAAAAGTTATTGCCTGTGAAGATCATATTGTCCACATATAGACATACGATCATCATGTCGCCATTCTTCTCAACCTTCGTGTAGAGGGCATATTCATTAGGGTTCTTTTGTATCCATACTTCTGCAGGTATGCATCTATTCTCCCATTCCAGGCTCGAGCTCCTTGCTTCAGCCAATACAAAGCCTTGTCCAGCTTGCATACTTTTCTCTCCTGCCTTTTCACCACATAACCTGGAGGCTGCTCGATGTACACATCTTCCTCCAGGTAGCCATTCAGGTAGGCAGACACCACATCCATTTGCATGATCTTCCATCCATGATGCGCAACCAGAGCGATGATCAACCGGATAGTGTCTATCCGCGCCACTGGGGCGAAGACTTCACCATAATCCACCCCTTGGACTTGTCGGTAGCCCTTTACGACTAGCCATGCTTTGTGCTTCTCCACGCCCCCATCTTTGTTCTTCTTCACCTTATAGACCCATTTCACCCCGAGGGGTTTTTGGCCTGCAGGTGGATCCACTAGCTTCCAGGTGTCATTCTTCTTGATGGAGGCGATCTCCACATCCATCGCATTTCTCCAAGTTTTTTCTTAGGCGGCCTCTTCGTAGGAGCACGGCTCAACATCTGCAAACAAACAGTATAAAGAAAAATTGTTATGAGTTGGAGCCGTCTCTTCATAGATCTCCTCCAGCCTCCTTGTCCGAGGTTGAGGACGATCATCCTTGGTTCCACTGGTGCTTGCTTCACCAGATCTTCCTCTGCTCGTACTTGCTCTGCTTGAGTAAGGGGTGAGATCTCCCCCTGACTCCCTGCTTGGTGATGATGGTGGCTCAGCTCCACCCATCTCAGTTTCATCTCCCTGACCACCTTCTTCTTCATCTTCATCGAAGAACATCCCCTTGATGCCTCTCGTTACTTCATCCCAGCTCCAGCTACTTCCTTCTTCAAACACCACATCCCGTGAGATGATGGCCTTCTCCGTCACCGGATTATACAACTTGTAAGCCTTGCTCGCAGGAGCGTATCCTACAAAGATACACTTCTCGCTCCGGTCATCCAACTTCTTCCTCCTCTGGTCCGGGACGTGCGCATAAGCCACACACCCGAAAACCCTTAAGTGCTTCACACTGGGCTTCCACCCACTCCAAGCTTCGAATGGAGACTTGAACTTCACACTCATTGTTGGACAACAGTTCAGCACGTACACTTCCACTTGCACCGCTTCCGCCCAGAACTTCTTTGGCAACCCCTTGCCCTTCACCATGCTCCTCGCCATGTTCATGATGGTAAGGTTCTTCCTCTCTGCCAGACCATTCTGCTGAGGCGAGTATGCCGCCGTCAGCTGATGAGAGATCCCTCATTGCTTACAGTACTCGTCAAACAGCCTATAGGTGTACTCCCCACCCCTATCCGTTCTGAGCACCTTCAGCGGTTGACTACTCTCCTTCTCAGCCATCACCTGGAACTCCTTGAACTTGTCAAGTGCCTCAGCATTCTCCCTTAGGAAATAAACCCAACACTTCTTGCTGAAGTCGTCAGTGAAGGTAATGTAGTACTTGCTTCCACCTATTGAAGTAGTCTCAAACGGACCAGCAATGTCCGAGTGAACTAACTCCAACAGCCTGGTTGCTCTCCGGGACTTGCCACCATCAAAAGTTTCTCTCCTCTGCTTCCCCTTCGTGCATGCCTCACAGACCCTATGAGGAGGTGTGATCATCGGCAATCCATCCACCATCTTGGAACCTGACAGTAGCTTCAGGCCTGTGAACCCCAGATTTCCCATCCGGTGGTGCCACAACCAAGCTTCTTCTTCTTCTCCTGTCTTCGCGAGACATGCCGTCTCCTTGGCATCCATTATTAGAGGAAAGAGGCGATTCGTCGCCATCTTCACTCTCACCACCTCTCTTCCTTGACTATCCTTCATAGCTAAGGTACTATCCCTCAACAGGACCCGATAGTCCTTCTCCACTAGCTGCCCAAGACTTAGGATGTTACTCCTCAAGCCCGGCACATAGAAGACATCGTTAATATGCACCTCCTTCCCATTCATCGTGACCGCTATCACTCCTCTTCCTTCCACAGATATCTTCGAGGCGTCGCCAAAGCTGACTTCACCACCATTTGCCTCAAGGCTGGTGAACAGCTCCTCATCTCCACACATGTGGTTACTTGCGCCAGTATCCAAGTACCACACCCCGTTCCTCCCTCCTGCAGTACCTTGGATGGTAAGGAACATCATCGGGTCGCCACCCGTGTTACTTGCCTCAGCATAGTGGTTGGCTTCTCCTCCCTTTCTTGGATCCCAACAATCGTAACTCATGTGCCCGAACTTGTTACAGTTGTAACATTGGATTTGAGACATATCTCCTCTTCCTTTTCCTTGACCTCTTCCCTGGTCCCTTCATTGTCCTCTTTCTTGGCCTCTCCCTTAGCCTCTTCCTCTTCCTCCTCCATCGTGTCTCCAACCGTGAGGTTGCGCTGTCTCCTTCTGGTTGTATTGATTTCTTTCGAAGTCTCTTCCACCTCTTCCTCCTCTACCTCTTCCTTGGTAGCCTCGGCCATGCTGGCTTCCTCTTCCTGAGCTTTCTCCAAAGTTTAGCTGAGTCTGGAGTGCTTTTCCTAAGCCACTCGACTCCTCTTCATCCTGCAGCATGTGGTACTCATGGGCTTGCAGCGAGCCAACGAGCTCATCTACCGCCATCTCGGTGAGATCCTTCGACTCCTCTATGGATACTACCACGTGCCTGAACTTCTTGGACATAGTCCTCAGGAGCTTCTCCATGAAGCTAACATCATCTATCGTTTCCCCATTCCTCTTCATCTAGTTTGTGAGCGTCCGTAGACGTGTCACATAGTCACCCACCTTCTCCGAGCTTTGCATCCTCATCACCTCATACTGGGCTCTGAGGGATTGAAGCTTAACCTTTTTTGCTTTATCCACTCCCTGCATGGAGCGTTGCAGTATCTCCCATGCTTCTCTCGATGTCCCTGCATCAGAGATCTTCTCAAACGTTGCCTCATCAACTCCTTGGTACAATAGGAATAGGGCCTTCTTGTCCCGCTTCTTTGCTTCCCTCAATGCTGTCTTCTGAGCGTTAGTCAACGCTGCCTCCGCTTCAGTAGTAAGCACCTCGACTCCCTCTTCAACTATCTCCCATAACTCTTTGAAGGCGAGTAGCACTCGCATTTGTATACTCCAATTCCCGTAGTTGGTCTTTGTCAGCTTGGGGACCTGCCCCGACATTCCACTTCCCGTCTCCATCTCTTCTTCTCACTTAACCTTCTGAGTCAACTCCCAGGAGATCGAACCTGCCTCTGATACCACTTGTTGGAAACGTGTGTGTGTGGGCTCTCCCCACTTGAACTCAACTCCACAAGCCAAATCCACGCCACTAAAATACAAGCCCAAATTGCGAGACCGACACACAAACCGCCTAACTGCGCGGTCTCCCCCTTGCGAGACAACCAACCAAAAAACCGCGCGAGTTCACTACTCCAATCTGCCACAAACCGCACGAGCTCACTCCTTCAGGCGAGTAGTCCGCTCGGCGAGATCCGTCCAGCGAGCACCAGCCGCGAGCTTCCCCTTCTTGCGAGCACACTCCTTCTCGCGAGCTGCACTACTCCTGCGAACTGACACAGGCGAGTTCAATACTCAACCCACTAGCACAAGCCGTGCACCTCCCGCGAGTACAAGCCGCGAGCACCACCTCGCGACGAGATCACCGAACTCGGCGCGAGATCGCAGGCCGCCCTACTAGAACTTCAAAATGCCGGGACAAAAACTTTCTCTAGCGCTGCAGCGCTTCTCTCTCTCTCTCTCTCTCTTAAATATGAAGGAGGAAGGAAACTTTTATTCTCATCAATATTTGAAATGAACTACAAAGGGGTTATTTATAGGCCAAGCAAAACGTCTCCAACTACCCTCTCATAAATGCGATCTCTCTCTCTCCTATTAAATACAACCTTTCAACTACTTCTATCATTAACACCACTACAGCATTTAATAAAAATAAAAACAAATACTTATTTTCTTTTTCTTGCTTTTCTCTTTTGCTTACCCGGTCAACAGGTCAAACTCCAACAGAGTGGACAAAGTGCCTACGCATGAATACTAGTTGGCAGATATTTTCATGAGTCCTCCATACTACGTGTGTGGATGTTTTCATTACTCTCTCTTGCTTGCCTAAAACTTACTTGAAATGAGAGATCGCACGATACCCATTTCTTTTGTAAGATAGGAAATGATGGTGTGTAGTGGTCGCCGCAAAAATCCACCGGTGATAATAAATGTCTGCGACGTTTTGTGTTTCGAGGAAAACAAGGTAATTCCTGCAAATAGGTCTCCAGAGATCCCTTTTTAAGCAGATAACTTCAAACACCACGGAGAATGTGCAAGTCCCTCAAGCTGGGTCTACCCGCGCGGACTCCGCCATGGCCTTCTTGCTACATGAGCCCTCCACGATCAGGCTCTTAGATAAGGAGTTTGCCAACCACCTTTTTGTCCTCCCCGTTGAACATTTTAAAGCGAGATGCATGGAACTTTCACCATCTTCCTGGAGATGATGGAAATGCTCAATCATTATGGCCTAATCCCCGCACAACTCACTGTAAATTCCATTGTGGTGGCAAGCACCTTCTACATCTTCCTGCATCTTCAAATAGTTTTCTTTAGCCTAACTATTTTTGGGCAACTATTTTATGTACGCTGACTTTCAAATGGGTAACTATACATCGAGTCTAACAAGCAGTGGTTTTTGAACCTCATGAATATTGTTCATGAATAATCCTCACTAGAATAAGTTGCTCTTCTACAGTATAATGTCTCCGACATTTTTATAGCAAAGACAAAGATAGGGAGATCGAGAAGAAGCTAAGCAAGACAATACCCTCCCCCTGGAAGCACCGGGAAAAGTGTGTCGACATTCCACCACAAATATTCAACCTCAAAATTTTTCTAGAGGAAAAATTGGTGGAGTTTTGCCTCCTGCCCCCCACCTGCAGAGCATGCCATATTGCTTCGTCCTGTTGGACCGGTGCATAGGGGAAGCACTAGAGATTCCCATTGATGAAGGCAAACTTGGTGATCTAATATTGGTTGTTAGAACTTATGGTCTTGGTAGACTGGCAGTTTGGTTATGGTAGTCTGGAATTCTGGCGGTCTACCCTGGTGGTCTGGTCTTGGCGGTTTGACAAACTGCTCTTGCAGACTGGTTCTAGAGGTTTGTCATACTGTCTTGGCAATCTAGTTCTTGTGGTCTAGCAGTCTCGCTCTAGAGGTTTGAAGATAGCTCTGGTAGTCTACGTATCTTGGGGACCACTGAGACCGCATCTTTGATAAAGCAAGGGAAGATTGGTTGAGGTCTAACCGTTGTTGCGGTCTGGCGAACATAAGGTTGAAGATTGTTGTGGTTTGGCGATTACAGTTGTCTAACCACATAGCTTCTTGGTGGTTGCCTGCAGTGGATTCGAGACTGGATGTTACCTCTCTGGTCGCTGTTATTGGGCGGTTAGGTATGTCTAATCGCACAACTGTTTGCGGTATATAAATATCAGTTCTCTTAGTTCACTTGTTGTAACTTAGTCCTACATCATCTATTGTATTCTCTCTCTGTCTCCTTTCCTCTATAAATATGGTTTCGAACCCATGTAATATTAAGTTTTTATAATGAAATACTATTACTTAGATTTTCTCATATAGTATCAGATGTCAACTCGGTCCTTGTAGAGTCATTTTTTTCTAACAGCTAACTAAGCTCTTTTGCGATCTCAACGATCTTCCGTTTTCTAACCGACCGCCGAGCCCTTAAGTTTTTTTTTCCATCAACCTTCCTCTGTGTGCTATACAACTTGTCGGCCTTCGCAATTCGCGCTTTGCTCATTTTTTGTTCACTTCTTACGAACTCTGTGGCCTCCTCCCTTGTTGTGTGACCTCTTTCTAACCTCTCGGTTAGTGGTTTTCTTTGTGCTTTTCACGCAGTCTTCTTTTCTCAGACCGCGCAGATAGTATTTATATCTGATTTCTCTACGGAGACTCCAACTCACTCTTCTTCTACCCTGCCTGCACCTGCTGTTCAAATCGCTACCTCTGGTTTCACTTTTTCCGATAATCTTGAAACTGCTTCCATGCTAACAGGCCCAAATTATTTGGATTGGAGTGTTTCCTTGAAATTCTTGTTACGTTCACAATGCAAGCGTCATCATTTTATTGATGACCCTCCAGCTAAAGGGTCTGCTACGTTTGATGACTAGGATGCTAGTGATGCTTTGGTTCAAAACATGCTTGTTAATAATCTTTCTGATGAGTGACCACCTGTCATTCATCATGATGAGATAGTTAAGGCTTCTTGGTCATATCTTATTACTCTACACCAAGGGAGCTCAAAGTTCTCGCATATACACAATATATATTGATATTTTTGCCCGTCCCACTTTGGCACATACTACTGCTTAATAAGAAGTGCACGCTCTTGGCACCGAGCTTCTTCAGCATCGCCCTTTCTCCGCTGATCTTATTGAACAACACGAACACTTCTTGGAACATATGGTTGTGTGTTATCTTCTCCGTCTTCCAAAGTTTTATTAAATGATTAGGAAACAAATTCTAGGAGAAGTTGACTCTCCCACTCTTGATATTATTACTGCTTGCATCGCCAATGTGGCTACACTTCTTAGGCATACCTTGCGTGCTACCCCACCCATGCCAACACCATTGCTCATGTAGTTTATTCAGGCAATTCTAGTGGTTGTGGAGGTCACCCTAGTGGGCATGGTTTATCTCGCTAGCTATGTTCTCATTGTGGCAAGACAAGACATCTTATGGATTGTTGCTGCGTCAAGTTTCGTTACCTTTGCCCTTCAACAGGTGATGGTACGAAGAAGTCCAAATCCCTTGCCTCCATTTAAGGATGTGCTCATATGGTCACTTAGGTTAAGTGACTTAATGATTCTAGAATTACTAATCACATGCCAAGAAATCCTCGTTTGTTCTCTCATTTGGATAAGTATAACCGGTCACCTCATGTTTTTATTGTGAATGGTACTTCATATCTTATTTGCGGGACTAGAACAGTCCACACCACTCCATCCTTTTGTCTTGAGGACACTCTTAACGTCCCCACGTTTTCGTGCAATTTTATATCTATTCCTGCTCTCTTCAAACAACTAAACGACATGATTACCTTTTCATCAAATACTTGTTCTTTTTAGGATCTTCCCTCAAAAGATACTTGGGACTGAAAGCAACGACCTTTTTTTCCCAGACAATGTCACTTCTTTCTATGTTTTTATCTCTCTTCTACAATGACATATTTGCCTTGGTCTTCCTCCTCATCGTCTCATCTACCAACTCCTATCGGATTTACCTCGGGGGACTCTTCTTGGAACTGTGAAGCTTGGTAACTTGGCAAAAACTATAACACCTCCCCTGTAATGATCGTATAATATGGGTCCGGCCGGGGCTTCACAACATACAGACGCCACAGCTTAAGTATTATAAGATGATATTAACTACCCAACTCGAAACTCAGACAAAACGCAGCAGAAAAAAAAAGAACAAGATTTGAAGTTATCCACTAACATATGAGTATCAACACGACCTTAGGGCCTAACAACATTTGAGAGTCCAAAACTCAACAATAACATCATGCGTCAATGTGCATAAGCATTCCTAGGCTACCTCGGCGTGTAAGACAGAAACATAGTACATAAAGCATAACATTCCACAAAATAGAGTTATAACACATCTTATAACCCTTCATGAGGCTTATGACTTTTTGACCGGCAAGCTTGCTCCTGCTTGCAATCCTTGCCCTCTAAAAATTTGGTTGTAACGTGGATCAGAAAAGTCTTACATCAACTGTTTAACCAACACATCTCCTCCAGGTCGTACCTAGTGAACCCTAGGGCACTCCATCACAATGCAGGTCAGCACTTCATTTGCAAAAATACAAGTACATTTAAAGTAGTAAAATAGGTTTGAATGTCTCACACCGCAGACACATTTCTATGTTGATCATGTAATAAAAAGGGGGACTACAATGCAGCATGTATGCACACCAGGGCATCACCCAAGGCACACTAAAGCGTGTGTTTCTAACACATCATCAATTGAGTACTTCCAATTTCTCAATCGACGTTCAAGCCGCAAACACAAGGGTACTTCCAAATTCCCCATCGACGTTCATACCACAACCACAAGGGTACTTCCAATATCCCCCAAACGGCATACAAGTCAACAAACTGAACACTTTCCTAAGATCCACCCGATCGTCGGTCTCAAAATCTCAGGCTTGCCCGCAAGCTCTGACATATCACGTCAGGTTTCTGTCACAAAGACCAACTGATACTAAGAACACTTGCTGGACCCCACCCGTTTGCAACGACCTAGGCCCGGCTCCAATATCGGGACCAAGTCCACCAAAGGAGACCAAGGGGGACCTAGCTGGGATCGTACGGGCTTGTACAAATCTTGGCGTTCTCTTTAGTTGCACAGAAGGGGACTTGTCTCATCGGAGACTCTCCGCACATGACTTTGCAACATCACGGGCTAGCTAGCTGACCATTGAGACAAACCACACCTTAGTACATCACAATCCCAACCCTTTCCCACCCTAATCCACCATTCGTACCGTACTATCCCCGTGCCCCCAAGTGTACTCTAATTTCCACCCAATCAGATTCTGGTCACACGTACTCCAACAAAAGAGGGGGAAAACATCATCAAAAACGGCTTCTTGCTGCTAACAGATTTCTACAAAATCCTAAGGCTCGCTATGCAACATCACCGAGTCAGATAAACGGTCGCGACTACGGCTTCACCAACAATGCCTAATCCACTAACGGAGCGTATTTCTAATGCAATATCATGTCGGGGATTCACACAATAGACCCAGTGGCTCCACTTGAAGCATGTCAACTTGAATCCCCCTCACTTGAGAGATCTGGTGCCTAAAATCCTTCAAAGAAAGCAAGAAAAGAGTAGATTCCGGGCACACATCCTAAAATCGAGAGGAGAAGTGTTGTTACCTTACGAATCCTCTTCCTAGCCATGAAACCCTTGTCTCGTACGGATGAAAATGAATGCCTCCACGTCCTCTTCACGTATCTGGCCTCGAAACTACGATCGGAGGTCTGAAGCTCAGTCAATGGCGGAAGAAAGCTTTCTTCTTCCTCATCCCCCCTTTCTCTTCCAAACCCTAACCTTCACTCCAAAAGGGAAGAAAATGAAGGGAAAGGGCTATTATCACTTCTTATGGCACCTGGACAAAACATCCTAAGCTCTTGGATTAACTTCTAAGAGCAATAGGATGACTACAAAGCCAAACGACGGATCTGTTTCCGTCCGGTAATGCCGGGCGTTAACTACCTACTGTCGGCAGTAGCTTCCCGAGCCGCAAGACAAAATATAATGTCGCGCTAATGCCGGCGGTAATACTAACGCCACGCGGTAGCATATTTCTCTAGATTTTAATGTTTTCTTGAGAACTCAGCTCTTTCTCAATAACTCAACGCTCTCAATGCAATCCTGGAGTTACCGTCGCACGGTAAAGCTAATGCTGCGCGGTAACATATTTCTCAAAAAAATAAGCACTCAATGAACGAGGCTTTTGTTTCATCATACTCTACCCGATGAAATAAGGCTAACGTCGGGCGGTAGCAACTATTGTCACGCGATAGCTACCAACAATTGTTTTGGAAATAACGGGGTTTTACAAACACCATCACTCCTCCTATCAAGAAAAATAATGATGTAGTTCTTCTCGTCTCATTGAACTTGTTCACTAAGATATTTTGGGTCCCTCTCCTTTAAGATCTACTTGTAGGGGAAGTCTCTACTTTGTTACCATTTTTGATGATTTCTCACGATTCACTTGGAAGTATCTCTTAAAAGTACATTCTGAACTTTTTATATGGTCACTGTATTTTATAATGAGATACGTACATAGTATGGTGTCTCTATTAAATTTCTTCATACTGAAATGCTAGAGATTATCTAATCATCAATTTTCAGATTTTTGCATGCATCGTGTCATAATTTAACAAACAAGTTATCCATACACTTCTCAACAAAATGGTGTTGTTGAATGCAAAATTACCATCTTTTGGATATTGCTCGAAGGCTTCACACACAAAAAAATGTTCCCCAATCATATTGGGTTAATGTCATGCTTCTCTTTTGTTATCTCATAAACCATATTCCCTTGTCAGTTCTTCAAAAAAAAATCTTGTTCTCTATCCTGTATCTAGGAGACACAAATTTTACTTTACCTCTACGTGTCTTTGGATGCACGACGTATGCACAGTCTACTTATCTTGAATGTGACAAACCTTCTCCTCACTCCGTTAAGTCCATCTTTCTTGGCTACTGTCCAACTCAAAATATTTGTCAGTGCTTTGATCCTCTTCTTTGGAAACAATATGTTTCTGTTAATGTCACGTTATTTGAAGATACACCTTACATTTCTCGAGCCTCTACTCTCTCACCACCTGATGCTTCCCATTCTATACATATTATCTTTGTACATCTACCTGAGACTACTCTTTATCTTATACCTCTTCCTCCTATTCCTAAGCAGTTTTTGTTTCTCCACCTCTATCTCCGGACACTACTATGCCTTTGGGGTAATTACTGACAGTTCCTGGGCCTACAATCTCTATGACAAATTTATTTGATACAGAAGACAAGTCAAATCGTTATCTTGCCATCGCTCAATGGAATGGGGTTAGGAGGTTGACTAAACATTCCATTAATGATGTTATCTCCAGTGCTCATATTTCATATGGAAAGAGTTTTGTTCTCGTTCTATCGTCTATTATCGCCTCGACTACCTAATAATAAGTGCTTGATATTCCTCATTAGAAAGCAGTTATGGACGAAGAAATGAAGACTTTGACCGAAAAGGGTAATTAGACTCTTCTCCCGACCCCTCCAGGGATGGATATGGTTGGTTATCTGTGGGTCTTTGACATCATGTAACATCCTTATGGAACTATTAATTGATTAAAGGCTAGGTTGGTTGCCAAAGGCTTTACTCAGACATATGGTGTGAAATTCTTTGATACCTTCTCCCAGTTGCAAGCATTATAACAATCCATGTTATTTTTTCTATTGCTGTTAACAGGGTTTAGGAAATGCCTCAGTTACATGTAAATAATGCCTTCTTTTATGGCGATCTACAAAAAGTGGTATACATAGAGCAATCTCGTGGGTATATTACTCAGGGCAAGTGTTTGGTGTGCAAGTTATAGTAGGAAATATTTTCCCTAAAGCAAGTCTACGAGCCTAGTTCAACTAGTTCAGAAAAGTTTTTTCAGTTATTGGTTTTGCTCGAAGTTGTGCAGGTCGTTCTCTTTTCATACGCAAGACTTCTAAATAACTAATTATTCTTGCAGTCTATGTGGATGACATCCTCCTTACAGGTGATGATAAGGAAGGAATTGATCTAGAAAACGTAAATCTTCTATATGATTTTGTTATAAAAGATATGAGATCTCCTAAGTACTTTATTGGAATAAAAATCTCACAAAAACAACTCTGTAGTGCTCTCACAACGGAACATTGGTCCTTTTGAAAGAGATTGGTCTACCTGAGGCAAGACACGTTTGGTGTCTGATGGCCCTTAGTGATGACAAGTGTTGGACTGAGGATTCACCTCTTCTTCTATATAGTACAAAGTACAGATGACTGTTGGGAATACTCATATAAAACCTCCCTCCTTGAACATAATATATGGCTAAGGTGAGTCTTATGCCTATAACAGCAGCATTGCAATGACATCATCACACGGGCTATTTTATACTACAGGTTGCCTATTCTGCCGGCTAATTTGCGATATCATAGTGCCAACCCAATAATAAGACAAAAATATAGAATTCATAATCCACCATAAGTAAAAGTCCAAGATCTGCACAAGCTCCTGAAAATATTAAAGTACAGAATTTGGCTGAATAGCTACAACAAAATGCTTAAAACTTCACATCTATCACTGAGGGGAGATAGGGTATCGTAGTGTCAGGCCATCTGTAACAGGCCAATTTTCTGAAAATAAGATTTTTGGGTGACACGGCCTGGGACACGGGCGTGTCCCAGGGCGTGTCAGCTGACACGGCCTGCGACACGGGCGTGTCGCAGGGCGTGTCGAGATTGTGTCGACGATCAGGCTTGGTGTCGACGATTTTCGTTCGACATCGTCAAGAGGGGGCACACGGCCCAGGACACGGCCGTGTCGAAAGCCGTGTCGTTTGCTCGACGACTATTACTCGCCGATCGTCGAGTATCGAGTTTCCAGTGAGGACACGGCCTGTGACACGGGCATGTCACAGGGCGTGTCAGTGGGCGTCGAACTCAGCTCGACGTCTTGAGCCGGGGCGTGTTTGCGGGACACGGGTGTGTCCTGGTGCACACGGCCAGGAACACGGGCGTGTGCCAAGCCGTGTGCCAGGCCGTGTGAAGTCTCGGGTTGTTTTGGGATTATTTTCGTTGAGGCACACGGCCTCAGACACGGGCGTGTCTGAGGGCGTGTCGGGTACACGACACGTAACACGGGCGTGTCACGCGGGCGTGTATTGGCTGGATTGAGTCGGTTGTCTGCCGCTTAGAGGGACACGGCATGTGACACGGGCGTGTCACAGGGCGTGTCGGGCCGTGTTCAGGGTTTTTTTGGCCAAATCTGAGCCGTTTGTTTCCCTCTTCCTGGATCCAAGGGCTGGGCTTTGTCCAGGTGTCTAGGAGGCCGAGAATTAGAAGATAAATTCTCTTATCTTCTTCTCCTTCTTCATCTTCATTTTCATTTCAAGAGAGGGGGAAGAAAGGCTAAGGCAAGAGGGAAGGGAGGAGTCTTCCAGCTGCTGTAGGAGCTGCAGAGTGAGGAGCGAAGATCCGAGAGAGGATTCGTGAAGGCAGAGCCGAGGCGGTGATTTCCATCCGGCTACTTCATGGCGCTGAAGCGATCTTCAAGGGTAACGATCTCCTTCTTGGACATCGAAGTCCTTTCTCTATACGTGTGCTTGGAATCCTCCACCAAGAGGTGGATGGCGGAAGTGATTCCTTGTTGTGTCTGCATTTAGAGCCGGAAATATAGAGTACGGCGTAGGCATGCTGTGTGAAGCCCATCTGGACCGGTAGTCTGGATTGGTGATGTTCATGGGTAAACCGGAGAAGACTCCGTGGCTTTGATGATGTGCAAAACGGATTTCTGTTGTGATGAATGTATGGATGCGATGATTGTGAGGAGGCTTTGGTGAAGCTCCTGGATATGAGATGATCAATTGGTAGCACACCTGGTTAGTGAGAGATACGCCCGGTTTGTTACACCACTAGGGTGGGTTGATCTAGTTAAGGTAGGATCGATGGGTGGCAATGCTTGGGGAACCGAGTTAAACCCGGCTTGCTGCACCACATGGGTGGGTCGATCGGACTAGGAGGGGGATCGATGGGTAGACAATGCCTGGGGAGCTTAGATAAACCCGGCTTGCTACACCACATAGTGTGGGTCGGTCTGCTCTGTTTGTGATGCTGTGAGGATAGACCTCTGAGTGGCTTGGGCGGGATGTCGCCAGCCTGCGAGCTGGTGGACTAGGGCCGGTCAACCAACAAGTTAACACCTCGAGAGACAGCGGTGTACGACGGTGGATTCCGGTACGCCAAGAAGGTGCCCTGAGTGCACGGAGCGTTGGTGGACTCCAGCGTTTGTGATGTGATGTGTTTGTTAGTGGAATAAAGAGAATGATCTATCTATGATGTGATTTGGTGATGTTTGTTGATGCTTGATGAGAAAGGAAGCATTGTATACAGGGAAGGAACCACTACCCCGGGTAGGGGGTAGGGTCGTTATAATGGGTCAGCCAAATGCTGACCGTTACTTTGTTTTCTGTGTTGGTTTGGATGATGAATTGCAGGTGCTGCGGTTTGGAAAGAATAAGTGGATTGGCTAGCCTGGTGTTCTTAGTCCTTGAAGGCTATGTGAAGAATCATGGTTGGATTTCATGTGTGGCCGGCCTGCGTGCCGATGTACGAAACCATTGATGTGAAAGAGGAACTTGTAAGGCCATAAGGCCAGGGTGTGTGAGTTGTATACATTCCTGGTGTTGTTATATATATAAATGTGGTATTTATATATTGGTGGACATTCTGGTTTGAGTTCATGCTAACAGAAAAATGCTGCGCTAGAATGGAATGAGTTAAGGATACGCATTGATTTTGATTTCCACACGTGATTCCTTCGCTTGTCTGTGCTATATGGCGTGGGGCCCCGGCCGGACCCACCGTTATATGTCATGTGGCAGGTGGGGGCGTTACAAAGTGGTATCAAAGCCAGGTTGAGATTGTTTGGGAGGAGAGAACATAAATGAACTCATGAATGTCCACTAGGAATGTATGTCATGCACATGCTGTGCGTGAGTGTGTAGTCAATGTAGCAGTACCGTTATGATTTGAAGGATTAATGGTGTTCTGTACATTGATAGGTGGCGAGGGATGGAGCTGGGTCGTCTGAGCCCCAGCGGTCGGATGAGAGTGAAGCACCCGTGGAAGCGCCGATGCCTCCCTCGGCAGAGGCCATACGGGTGGTGGCAGAGACAGTGCTTGCAGTGTTACAAGCACAACCAACTGGACAGGTAAGACCTGGTGGAAGGCAAGAGCATGCTGCTGAGGTGGTGGAAATGCAAGCAAGTGACGACGCATTGTCACGTTTTATGCACTTTCATCCACCGACGTTTGGTGGAGCGCTTTCACCAACGCAGGCAGAAGATTGGTTGGCAAGAGTAAAACGGATCCTAACCGCAATCAGGACGGTCGAAGAACAGAAAGTGATGTTGGCCACTTTTCTGTTGGAAGTAGATGCGAGATTGTGGTGGGATGAGATTGAAGTGCACCACTTGGCAGGTCGAGGTTTAACGGAGATTTCAATGGAGGAATTCTCCCAAATATGTTTCGCCAAGTATGTGCCAGTGTCGCAGAGGATTGCGATGGAAAATGAGTTTCTCCGTCTGGTGCAGGGTGAGCGAGATATTGATACTTACCTGCATGAGTTTACAAGATTGGGGAGATATGCGGGATCTACCTTTGCGGAGGAAGCGCGAAAGACAAATCGGTTTTATGAAGGATTGCGGGATGAATTGAGGTTGGCACTTCCGAGTTCAGTGAGCCAAGGATTCCAAGCATTGGTCGATACAGCCCGTGCGTTGGAGAAGGATATGAAACGAGTACGAGAGAATAAGAGACTGGCAAGGGAAAAGTCAGAGTTGAAAGTGTCGCAATTGGATCAATCAGAGTTTCAACGACAAGAGAAGAAAAGATTTAGACAGGTGGAATTAGCTCCGTCGACTGTTTCTTCGGGGGCGACGTATGGGCCAAGACATGTGGATACACGTATATGCTATAAATGTGGGCAGCAATGACACATCGCAAAATTCTGTTGGAATGTACCTCCAGAGAGTGAGAAAAAGACAGGTGCGTCATATGAAGAAAAAGGGAAAGCAGTGGCCGAATCCTCTGCACCCCAGACGCAACCTCGCTTGCATGCTATGGAACTGCAAGAGCCGCAATGCTCAGTTGGTGAAATTCAGCCTCGAGCGTTTCATTTATCGTTAAATCGTGAATTTCAAAATCGGGAGGCTGAGCGGAAGTGAGTGTGCTGTGAATTACTTTTGACTGAATCAGAACTTGATGAATCATCCATCTTGGTGTATGTAAATGATGTTTATATATAGTTGTAGATCGCTATACCAGTTTGGTGCACTTGTGATTGTGAGGAGATAAATCAATCATGTTGTTTTGTTTTGAGGTCTTATGTGGCTGAATGTGCACAAGTGGAAGTTAGGGATGTTTGTTGTGCTGTCTGTTTGTTAGTGTGTGCGGAGGATTGGGGTGTATGATTTTGTGATGTTGTGACTAATTGGCTGTTTGGAGTCAAATTTCGAGGACGAAATTATTTGAAGGAGGGGAGGATTGTAACAGGCCAATTTTCTGAAAATAGGAATTTTGGGTGACACGGCCTGGGACACGGGCGTGTCCCAGGGCGTGTCAGCTGACACGGCCTGCGACACGGGCGTGTCGCAGGGCGTGTCGAGATTGTGTCGACGATCAGGCTTGGTGTCGACGATTTTCGTTCGACATCGTCAAGAGGGGGCACACGGCCCAGGACACGGCCGTGTCGAAAGCCGTGTCGTTTGCTCGACGACTGTTACTCGCCGATCGTCGAGTATCGAGTTTCCAGTGAGGACACGGCCTGTGACACGGGCATGTCACAGGGCGTGTCAGTGGGCGTCGAACTCAGCTCGACGTCTTGAGCCGGGGCGTGTTTGCGGGACACGGGTGTGTCCTGGTGCACACGGCCAGGAACACGGGCGTGTGCCAAGCCGTGTGCCAGGCCGTGTGAAGTCTCGGGTTGTTTTGGGATTATTTTCGTTGAGGCACATGGCCTCAGACACGGGCGTGTCTGAGGGCGTGTCGGGTATACGGCACGTGACACGGGCGTGTCACGCGGGCGTGTACTGGCTGGATTGAGTCGGTTGTCTGCCGCTTAGAGGGACACGGCCTGTGACACGGGCGTGTCACAGGGCGTGTCGGGCCGTGTTCAAGGTTTTTTTGGCCAAATTTGAGCCGTTTGTTTCCCTCTTCCTGGATCCAAGGGCTGGGCTTTGTCCAGGTGTCTAGGAGGCCGAGAATTAGAAGATAAATTCTCTTATCTTCTTCTCCTTCTTCATCTTCATTTTCATTTCAAGAGAGGGGGAAGAAAGGCTAAGGCAAGAGGGAAGGGAGGAGTCTTCCAGCTGCTGTAGGAGCTGCAGAGTGTGGAGCGAAGATCCGAGAGCGGATTCGTGATGGCAGAGCCGAGGCGGTGATTTCCATCCGGCTACTTCATGGCGCCAAAGCGATCTTCAAGGGTAACGATCTCCTTCTTGGACATCGAAGTCCTTTCTCTATACGTGTGCTTGGAATCCTCCGCCAAGAGGTGGATCACGGAAGTGATTCCTTGTTGTGTCTGCATTTAGAGCCGGAAATATAGAGTACGGCGTAGGCATGCTATGTGAAGCCCATCTGGACCGGTAGTCTGGATTGGTGATGTTCATGGGTAAACCGGAGAAGACTCCGTGGCTTTGATGATGTGCAAAACGGATTTCTGTTGTGATGAATGTATGGATGTGATGATTGTGAGGAGGCTTTGGTGAAGCTCCTGGATATGAGATGATCAATTGGTAGCACGCCTGGTTAGTGCGAGATACGCCCGGTTTGTTACACCACTAGGGTGGGTTGATCTAGTTAAGGTAGGATCGATGGGTGGCAATGCTTGGGGAACCGAGTTAAACCCGGCTTGCTGCACCACATGGGTTGGTCGATCGGACTAGGAGGGGGATCGATGGGTAGACAATGCCTGGGGAGCTTAGATAAACCCGGCTTGCTACACCACATAGTGTGGGTCGGTCTGCTCTGTTTGTGATGCTGTGAGGATAGACCTCTGAGTGGCTTGGGCGGGATGTCGCCAGCCTGCGAGCTGGTGGACTAGGGCCGGTCAACCAACAAGTTAACACCTCGAGAGACAGCGGTGTACGACGGTGGATTCCGGTACGCCAAGAAGGTGCCCTGAGTACACGGAGCGTTGGTGGACTCCAGCGTTTGTGATGTGATGTGTTTGTTAGTGGAATAAAGAGAATGATCTATCTATGATGTGATTTGGTGATGTTTGCTGATGCTTGATGAGAAAGGAAGCACTGTATACAGGGAAGGAACCACTACCTCGGGTAGGGGGTAGGGTCGTTATAATGGGTCAGCCAAATGCTGACCGTTACTTTGTTTTCTGTGTTGGTTTGGATGATGAATTGCAGGTGCTGCGGTTTGGAAAGAATAAGTGGATTGGCTAGCCTGGTGTTCTTAGTCCTTGAAGGCTATGTGAAGAATCATGGTTGGATTTCATGTGTGGCCGGCCTGCGTGCCGATGTACGAAACCATTGATGTGAAAGAGGAACTTGTAAGGCCATAAGGCCAGGGTGTGTGAGTTGTATACATTCCTGGTGTTGTTATATATATAAATGTGGTATTTATATATTGGTGGACATTCTGGTTTGAGTTCATGCTAACAGAAAAATGCTGCGCTAGAATGGAATGAGTTAAGGATACGCATAGATTTTGATTTCCACACGTGATTCCTTCGCTTGTCTGTGCTATATGGCGTGGGGCCCCGGCCGGACCCACCGTTATATGTCATGTGGCAGGTGGGGGCGTTACACCATCTCCCCCTGGCCTGGTTGTCCTCCTGCACGGGGTTCTGCTGCTGATCCGTTGGTGTGGTGTCCTCCAAAAAAGTGGGTGTAATAATCATTATTCATAAAGACTAAGTGACAACACATCCTCTCACCCTAGAGAATCTTATGCACAGAGCGGAACGAAGAAAGAGGGGACACAATATTTTCTGTTGTATAATAAGCAGGAGACAATATTTATTAATACTAAAGCAGTTATCTTGTATCAATAGTTTAGTAAGTAAACAAGAAATAACAAGAAGTATCATCAGGTACATAAAGTACATCTATGCTAGCATTGTATGAAATGACAGAAATATAAGAACTGAATTAAACTTAACTTATAGGGATGTCCATACAAGCTTATAATTTAACAGTCTGGTATAGTAAATAGTAACTCATCACATAAAAGAGCTCATACTAATTTATATGATGAGGATCATATGATGTGCAATGTAATGGAATAGAATGTAATGCAATAAATGTATGATGACACACCTATGTTTACACACACACTCTGTTTTGCTATGTCGACATAGACATTTAATTCTATCTTTTTGAAAGGTAGCAAACCACTTAGGAATCACCCGTCGTGGCCAAACAGTGATAGTGGAGCATCCTTGTGCACTACAATGCGAGCATATGTTCCGCGGATACGGCAAGTGCACCAGCCGCACAAGTAATATAAAATGGGAGTTATTCCCTATGTATCGATCTCAGAGGAGTGCAATTAGGGTGCGTGATTCAATTGTTCAGAAAAACGGTTGTAATTTCGGATACGGAGCAATGGTGGTCTTGATTTGGTTAATTAAAATATAAAACCTAAATTATCCATGCGGGTCGCCTTCACTGCTTCGCACGGGTCGATACCCAATTGTGCAAGCTTGCAAAAAGGACTGAATTTAGTGAGGATTGCAAGAACCTCCTTACTATGCACGCTTCTAGCAATCGGTAGGACAACATAAACACAACCAAATCGACAACAAAATTAAATCGAGGTGCTACTCATATACATAAACCACAAAATACCCACATAGACGTGGATGATTATAATAAAAGAAAAGTAGGGTTCATAAAAATCAAAAACAAATACCCAAATATACAATGAGAAATTCACTACAAATAAGGAGGAGGAATTAATACAACCTATACACAAACACTAGCCTAGGTATACCATCATAATCGAGGGTTTTCAAGCCTTGTTTGCGCTC
The DNA here is from genome assembly GCA_039583875.1 of Platanthera guangdongensis. NCBI lineage: Eukaryota > Viridiplantae > Streptophyta > Magnoliopsida > Asparagales > Orchidaceae > Platanthera > Platanthera guangdongensis. The sequence continues at coordinate 184,847,732 of CM077158.1, forward strand.
AGACTTTGACTGTCGTCCGGGGTCGAGGAGAGCTATCACTTTCTACAAATATACCTATCTTCCTCGTCAATACTCGCCGACCACGTTCTTTACAAGAGAACTCTCAAAGTGTAGCGAGGAATCCCTTGAACCTAAGCTTGGAGGTTCGTAGATGATGGAGGAGTCTGGGGAGGATGCCTTAGCCTTAGATTTATAAGAGAATGGTGATCATACCACCTCATATAGGTGGGTGGCAAGAGAGGGATGAAAAATGACGAAACTTTCCCTCCTGAACGCAGGCAAGATAATCTTCTCGGAATAGGGCAAATACCTGCGACTTAAATAGTAGATGGTCAGATATTAAGAGTGTAACACCCCAAAGCCCAGTTTGGGAAAAGCTTGGGTGACACAGCCTGGGACACGGGCATGTCCCAGGGCGTGTCGTGCTTTGGTTGAGTAGTTGGTCGAGTGGTAGAAAAAATTCGGTTGACGAAGTTTTTGGAGGGAACACGCCCGGCTACACGGGCGTGTCAGAGGGCGTGTCGCCCCCCTGATCGATGAAATACGCTCGACGATCTTCGAGTGTCGAGCAAAGGGAGTACACGGCCTGCTACACGGTCGTGTCACATGCCATGTGATACGAGACACATGTGTGTCCTAGGGTACACGACATTGGACATGAGCGTGTCCCGTTGCCGTTTCCTTCTCGGGATAGATGAGCGTGTGCTGTATGAAGTACACGGCTAATGGTCATGGGCGTGTCGGGAATGACACGGGCGTTTAGGGTGTGACACGGGCGTGTCACACAACTGTATACTGGTTGGATCTGAGTCGGTTGTCTGCCGCTTAAGTGACATGGCCTGTGACACGGGCATATCATAGGGCATATCAAGCTTGGTTCAGCCTATTCTTGGGCAAATTTGAGCCATTCATTTCCCTTATCCTGGAGCCAACGACCAGGCTTCTTCACTGTGGATATAAGGCCGAGAATGAGGTGTACATCCCTCATTTTCATCTTCTTCTTCTTCTCCTCATCTACAAGAGTGATAAAGAGAGAGAGAGGCCAAGGAAAGGAAAGGAGGAAGGAAACTAGCTGCTGAAGGAGCTGCGGAGTGCGGATTAAAGGTCCGAGAGTGAATTCGTGAAGGCAAAGCCGAGGCGGTGACTTCCATCTGGCTACTTCATGGTGCCGAAGCGATCTTCAAGGGTAACGATCTCCTTCTTGGACATCGAAGTCCTTTCTTTATGCATGTGCATGGGATCCTCCACCAACAGGTGGATATTACAAGAGATTCCTTGGTTGAGTCTGCATCTAGAGCCATAAGTGTGAAGTATGGCATAGACATGCTATGTGAAGCCGATCTGGATCGTTAGTCTGCATTGGTGATGAATATGGGTACACCGAAGAAGACTCCGTGGCTTTGATGATATGAAAGGTTTATGCTTTATGGTATGGCTGTGTGATTGTATGGATATTGATGAATGAATGTATGGAGGCTTTGAATAAGCTCCAGGTTGTGGTGCGAGATCAATTGGTAGCACGCCTGGGAAGTGCGAGATAGCCCTGTCTTGTTACACCACATGGTGTGGGTTGATCTGTATTAGTGGGGATCAATGGGTGGCAATGTTTGGGAGGAAGTGAGGTGGACCCTACTTGCTGCACCACATAGTGTGGGTCGATCAGAAATAGGTGAGGGGTCGATGGGTAGTAATGCCGGGGGAGCCTCGATAGACCTGGCTGCTACACCACATGGTGTGGGTCGATCTGCTATGGTTGTTTGTGGATGTCGTGAGATAGTACCTCTGAGTGGTATGGACAGAATGTCGCCAACAGGGAGATTGGTGGACTAGGATGTAACCAGCCAACCAACAAGTGAAGAGCCTCGTATCGGCGGTGTACGACTGATATATCTGCTAAACCAATAAGGTGCCCTGAGTACACAAAGCATCTGGTGAATACCGGCGTTTGTGATATGTGTGTGATAGGTAGATTTGCTAGATTGATAGCTATGATGATGGCAATGTATACTATGATGACGACAATGCAAACAGGGAAGGAACCACTGCCCCGGGTAAGGGGTAGGGTCGTTATAAGTGGTCAGCTAAAGTTGACCGTTACTTTGTTTGCCGCTCTCGGGTGGATAATGAATTGCAGGTGTTGATGCTTGAAGGGAGTTGAGCGGAATGGAGGCTTGCTGCTAAAGGCGCTTGAAGGCCATGCGGAGAAGCGTGTTTGGATTTCATGTGTGTCCGGCCTGCGTGCCGATGTATGAAAATGTATTTGTGTAAAGAAAAACCTGTAAGGCCTTAAGGCTATGTGTGGGTGTGTTGTATACATTCCTATTATGATATATAAATGTGGAGTTTGTATATTAGTGGACATTCACTGAGCTGAGTTCATCGAACATAAAATGCTGCGCTAGAATGTTTTGAGTTAGGTACGAGTAGATTTTGATTTTCACACGTAATTCCACCGCTTGTCTGTGAAATATGGTGTGGGGCCCTGACCGGACCGACCGTTATATTGCATGTGATGAGTGGGGGCGTTACAAAGTGGTATCAGAGCCAAGTTGAGATTGTTTGGGAGGAAGAACATATTTGAACTCACGAATGTACACTAGGAATGTAATTCATGCACGTAAAGTGCGTGAGTGTGTGGTCAATGTATAATTACCGTTATGACATGGATGATTAATGGTGTTTTGTACATTGCTAGGTGGAGAGGAGTGGTGCTGGTCAGTCGGAGCCCCAGCGATCCGATGAGAGTGCAGTACCCATTGAAGCGTCTATGCCTCCTACGGCGGAGACCATACGGATGGTTACGGAGACGGTGCTTGCAGTGTTACAGGCACAGCCTACTGGGCAGGCAGGGACTGCATGGGTGCCAGTACGGCCCGGTGCAATGCAAGAGCGTATCACAGTTGTGGTGGACGAGCAAGCAACGGATGAAGAAATTTATGGTGTTTCATCCACCTACGTTTAGTGGGGAGGCTTCCCCAACGCAGGCGAAAGATTGGCTTGCTAGAGTGAAGAGGATCCTGATAGCAATTAGGACTGTGGAGGAGCAAAGAGTAACCTTAGCCAATTTTCTATTGGAAGGTGATGCGAGATTATGGTGGGATGATATGGAAGTACATCACTTGGCAGGTCGAGGATTAGCGGAGGTCTCAATGGATGAATTCTCCCGATTGTTTCTTGCCAAGTATTTACCAGCGTCGCAGCAGATTGCGATGGAGAATGACTTCCAACGTCTGTTATAGGGGGGGACTGAGATTGATACATACCTGCATGAGTTTACCAGACTACGGAGATATGCGGGATCTACCTTCGAGGAGTAAGCGTGAAAGACAAATCGCTTTTGTGAGGGACTGCAGGATGAGTTAAGGTTGGGACTCCCAAGTTCGGTGAACCAAGGCTTCCAAGCATTGGTTGATACGGACCGTGCATTAGAAAAGGATTTGAAATAGGTACAATAGAAGAAGAGACTGGTAGTGGAGAAGCCAGAATTCAAAGTGCCACAGTCAGAGAAATCAGAGTTGTGATGAAGAGATAAAAAAGGTTCAGGCCTGTTGAATCAGCTCCGTTGACTGTGTCTTCGGGGGCAATGTATGGGCAAGGACGTGTTGATACACATATATGTTATACCTGCGGGAAGCAAGGACACATAGCGAAATTTTGTTGGAATGCCCCTTTCGGCAGTGAAAAGACGACAGGTGCGTCGTATGAAGAAAAGGGTAAAGCAGTGACCGAGTCATCTGCATCCCGGGCACAACCTCGACTGCATAACTTGGAAGTACAGGTGCCGCAAAGCTCAATTGGTGAAATTCAGCTGCGAGTGTTTAACATTGAACTTCAAGAGCCGATAAAAAGATTGTTGGAAAATCAGGCGGCTGAGTGAAAGTAAATGTTGAATAGTGATCGGTATCACTTGGGTACTGTGTAGACGATATCTATCTGAGGACTCAATAATGATGTGAATACTGATAATGATCCTACTGTATGTATATGTAATATGTTGAATAATGACATGTTGGTGCACACTTGATGTAATTAAAGAGATCGATCGAACGTGGTGTATATCTAGGATGTGTTTGGTGATAGATCACTTGATGAAGTATGTGGATGAATGTGCACATGAGAAGGTTATGTATGTGTATATGTGTTGTTTGTGTTGTGTGGGTTATGCGAGGTTGTGGGGCGAGAGAAGCTACGACCTCTGAGCTCTAACCCGACTCGCTTTATTTGAGTGTTCGGTTGTTAACGACGAGTGTTTTGGTGCATGTCTGGAGGTGAGCCAAATTTTGGGGACGAAATTGTTTGAAGGAGGGGAGTATTGTAATACCCCAAAGCCCAGTTTGGGTAAAGCTTGGGTGACACGACCTGGGACACGGGCGTGTCCTAGGGCGTGTTGTGCTTGGGTTGAGTAGTTGGTCGAGTGGTCGACGAAATTTGGTCGACGAAGTTTTTGGAGGGAACACGCCGGTGACACGGGCGTGTCAGAGGGCGTGTCGCCCCCTGGTTGATGAAATACGCTCAACGATCGTCGAGTGTCGAGCAAAGGGAGTATACGGCCTGTGACACTGGCGTGTCACAAGGTGTATGATGCGGGACATGGGTGTGTCCTAGGGTACAAGGCATTGGACACGAGCATGTCCCGTGGCCGTGTCCTTCTCGGGATAGATGAGCTTGTGCTGTGTGAAGTACACGGCTAATGGTCACGAGCGTGTCGGGAATTACACGGGCGTGTAGGTTGTGACACGGGCGTGTCACACAACCATGTACTAGTTGGATCCGAGTCGGTTGCCTGCCGCTTAAGTGACATGGCCCGTCACACGGGCGTGTCACAGGGCATGTTAGGCCGTGTCCAGCCTATTCTTGGGCAAATCTGAGCCGTTTGTTTCCATTATCCTGGAGCCAAGGGCCAGGCTTCTTCCCTGTGGATATAAGGCCGAGAATGAGGTGTACAACCCTCATTTTCATCTTCTTCTTCTTCTCCTCATTTACAAGAGTGAGAAAGAGAGAGAGAGGCCAAGGGAAGGAAAGGAGGAAGGAAACCAACTGCTGAAGGAGCTGCGGAGTGCCGATTGAAGGTCTGAGAGCGGATTCGTGAAGGCAAATCCAAGGCGGTGACTTCCATCCGGCTACTTCATGGCGCCGAAGCGATCTTCAAGGGTAACGATCTCCTTCGTGGACATCGAAGTCCTTTCTTTATGAATGTGCATGGGATCCTCCACCAAGAGGTGGATATCGCAAGAGATTCCTTTGTTAAGTCTGCATCTACAGCAGGAAGTGTGAAGTACGACATAGGCATGCTGTGTGAAGCCCATCTGGATCGTTAGTCTGGATTGGTGATGAATATGGGTAAACCGGAGAATACTTCGTGGCTTTGATGATATGAAAGGTTTATGTTTTATGGTATGGCTGTGTGATTGTATGGATATTGATGAATGAATGCATGGAGGCTTTCAATAAGCTCCTGGTTGTGGTGAGAGATCAATTGGTAGCACGCCTGGGAAGTGCGAGATAGCCCTGGATTGTTACACCAGATGGTGTGGGTTGATCTGTATTAGTGAGGATCGATGGGTGGCAATGTTTGGGAGGAAGTGAGGTATACCCTACTTGCTGCACCACATAGTGTGCGGCGATCGGAAATAGGTGAGGGGTCGATGGGTAGTAATGCCGGGGGAGCCTCAATAGACCTGGCTGCTACACCACAAGGTGTGGGTCGATCTGCTCTGGTTGTTTGTGGATGCCGTGAGGTAGTACCTCTGAGTGGTATGGGCGTAATGTCACCAATAGGGAGATTGGTGGACTAGGATGGAACCGGCCAACCAACAAGTGAAGAGCCTCGGATCGGCGGTGTACGACTGATATATCCGGTACACCAATTAGGTGCCCTGAGTGCACGAAGTGTCTGGTGAATACCGGCGTTTGTGATATGTGTGTAATTGGTAGATTTTCTAGATTGATAGCTATGATGATGACAATGCATAATATGATGATGGCAATGCATACAGGGAAGGAAAAACTGCCCCGGGTAAGGTGTATGGTCGTTATATGTGGTCAGCTAAAGCTGACCGTTACTTTGTTTGCCGCTCACGGGTGGATAATGAATTGAAGGTGTTGATGCTTGAATGGATTTGAGCGGAATGAAGGCTTGTTGTTAAAGGCCCTTGAAGGTCGTGCGAAGAAGCTTGTTTGGATTTCATGTATGGCCGGCCTGCGTGCCGATGTATAAAAATGTATTTGTGTAAAGAGAAATCTGTAAGGCCTTAAGGACATGTGTGTGTGTGTTGTATACATTCCTGTTATGATATATAAATGTGGAGTTTCTATATTAGTGGACATTCACTGAGCTGAGTTCATCGAATATAAAATGCTGCACTAGAATGTTTTGACATAGGGCATGAGTAGATTTTGATTTCCACACGTAATTCCACCGCTTGTCTGTGAAATATGGCGTGGGGCCCCGACCCAACCCACCGTTATATTCCATGTGACGAGTGGGGGCGTTACAAAGAGACGCAATACCAAACGCACGATCATGTGTTTGGATCATGTGATTATAATAGCATAGGAGGCCCAAGCTGATAAGACAGACTAGTCGTGTGTTTTTGAACACACGCAAGCGAACTGCTAGTGTGCGTACAAATTTCACGGGGCTTGATAGAACTCAAAATTCAGGAAATATAGGAGGCTAAAACATTTTCCTTCACGCACGATTGAATTCACTTGTGTGTTAAGAAAAATGCACGATGGATGTTCACTAAAAGGAACTGATAGTAATCGCACACCTAAAACAGTCGTGCATCAAGAAAAATGCACGATCGTGCGATGTCTATAGGCAATAATTTATGCCTTGAAGAAACAACACACCTGTAACCAAACATCACAATCTAGAGCACAGCTCCAACACAAGCAGAAATATAACTTAATAAGCAATAAAAATGAATGGGGAGCACCATGTTCTTACCACCAGCAATGAGATGAACGATTTCACACCCTAATGGGCCATAGTATGCACTTCATGTGAAAATCATGAAGAAGTGAAATATAAGCAATAATGACCTGAAAGTGAAGTGCATGTGCGTGAAACTTAGCCCAAATGAGTCTGAAATGCCCTTTATAAATCAGACTCATCACACCCCCAGACTTAAACATTTGCTCGTCCTGGGCAAATCATCTCTCTAGTGGACGAAAAAACAAATAGCTAACTTAGAAATTGCAAGGGCGGAGTACCATGCAAAGATGCATGCATACGCTTATAAAAATACAGTATAAGAACTTTTTAATATTGCAAAAATAGTTGTATACTTTTCAAAGAACATAACTATATATTATACCTACTAAAAAATAGAATCACGGTGAATCATCCGGTCATGCAAAGGATGAAACTAGATAATTCGATGAGTTGAGCATTGTCAAAGACCAGGGCTCGGGATAACCACAAATGAAATTCATCAATGACAGTGACCACAAGCTCACCCTTCCACACTCTCTCCACGACATTGGTTGGATTCAACGAACAAATTAGTACAACTTTAGGTTTAAAATGGGGCTTGGGTTTAGGTGAGGTAAATGAATGATAAACACGATGGCTAATGCACAAAACCCAACATAGCTAGTACATCACAATAAATTCTAGAACCACAAAATTGCATGCAGGTGCACCACTGATGCGATTGTTTTGCTCTATGTAAAAACTATGTGGATAGACATAAACTAGATTGATTTTAATCCCAGGCAAGTGCACCTATCGATCATAGTATAAGAGAAATCTACATCTCGTGTCATATTCCATAGGGTCTTTTCAAGTACTCATACTCACTCTCACTCTATTATCATACCTATAATTAAAATTGATTGATACCCTTCATTAACCTAACTAGGACTACTTGGATAAAGATACATTGGAGGATTAAGGATAGTAAAAAGCAAAAAATCTAAGAATAATAACATGAGAATAATTACTCATTAATTCATTTCTATGTAATCACGTAATAACAAGATTATCAAATTCATTGTATTGTGAGAATTAAACATTTATTGAAATCTCTCTTGAGCTATTCAATACCTAAACCTAAGTTGAGTAAATTTTCACTCGAACAATTCACAATACTCAAATTTGGATTAATAATAAGAAACACTATCTAATACATAAATTCATGAAATCCTATCTCTAAGATACCATGAGTCCAATTATCTGTATTATCATTGTCCAAACAACATATCTCTTGATCATGCAATTTGAAATACAAAGAGAAAGAACATTAGAACATGAACATATAAACAACATCACAAACATCCAATTTCTCAATCTAAAAGTTTGGGATTCAAATAAAGCAAGTTCTAATTTCAAATCTAATATCAATCTCATTGTTAAAAAGCATACATACGAATAAAATAACACAAATCTGATATAAAAACTAACAGTAAGACCCCCCCCCCCCCCCCTTTTTCTTTTTTTTTGAAACTCCGGGGTCTTAGGTCCGGAACCGCCGCTTTGCGGTAATATCTTCACGCCCGCGAAGGTCATCACTACAAAATACCGATCCTGTCGTCCAAATCGATCACAACTGTAGCAAAATAATAAAAGGAAAGTCCATAGAAAATCACAAATATAATAATAATCTCCACGAAGGGAGTGTCCACAGATATAACAAAATACTAAAATATTGGGCTCATGCATAGTACATCAAATCCTCACTACACATCTCTCATCGCGGAAGCAAAACAAAAATCACTACTAGCGAACATGACTCACAGTCCCTATCGTCTGAATTTCGGTACTAGACTGCACCAACTCCAAGCGTGCCGACCTCCTTGGCTGCTCCTTCATTCTGGGCTCTACGGTCCCCTAAAATTATGTGGTTCGAAAACCGTAAGTCTAAAAGTCTAAGACCTATCATCCCCCTCCCCTTTCCCCATGGCTCCTAGGCACCAAGCGGGGAGGAGGAATAGAGAGGACATGAAGGTGGAGAATAACAAATAAGCCGATGGAAGCGAAGCTAAACTAACAGCTCTATAGTGTACAAGAAAGAATGAAGGTAAAATGACTGAACAAGAAAAATAACCTTAACTTATGTGAAATCACATAAGCCAAGGGATATTTTGCGGGTCTCCTATTGTATAAAAAGTCGCATACCAATTTATACAATAGGGTGTCTATTTTCTAGCAATTCTACATTTATATTTGCTGAAATAAACCTTAACTTATAAGCACGCTCGCACGAGCTTATAAACCAAGGGGTCATTTTGCAGGGCCTATTGTATAAGCGTCCCATACCACTTATATAATAGGTGTCGGGTTATATGCAATGATTATGCCATGAAATACAATTATGCCATGAGGTGAACATGCAAGTGCAACTCACCCACTCGACTCTGTGTACATAGACCTTTAGTTCCCCCTTTTTGGAGCCGAACCTCCCAGGATACCTCCGTAGTGGCAAATGGAAGTGGTGGGTTGGGCCTCGCCCACCTCTAAACCGGTAATTGCACTACTAGTCAGTCCTATCGTACGCCTCAACGCTGGTGCACTAAGCGGAGCTCCTTCGTACTCTTGCCGGCTGGCGCACCGGACTTTATTTGGCCAAGTGCTAAACCGCACTTGCCGAGTCAACGCATTGGCATCAGTGCATAGAGTCTCCAATACCGAAGACCCATCACCTTATACTTGATGAACATGCAACCTTGAAGTATAACCACCGAGCCAAAGCTCCTCGGACCATCTCGTCCATCTCAAACAACAACCGAGCCAAAGCTCGCCGGGCCAACCTGCCCATCACCAAATTCACCGAGTCGACTGCCCGAGTGACCCAACCTAACATTCCGAGACATCGAGGTGAGTGAGAGTTAACCCCTAGTTACACTAGTTACTCTTGCAATTTAGTTTTACCTACAGTTTAGGTTAGCACTAGACTGCCCAAGGTATACCCCGTGAAGGGTTCTTGAAGGCACTGAGAACTATGATGAGATTACGCCCAAAGCTCCCTTTCGCAAGGCACTTACTTTTATTGGTTGCTATCAGATTTACCAAACCCTTACTTATTGTAATAGATCTAACCGTAGAGTATTTGACACTTCCTCCCCACGACAAGATGATCTTTCGTCGATCCCGAGGACCACCTAACACTAACCAATCCAACACTCCACTCATAGTAACTTTCAATGATGAACTCATTCTCTACTTATCCAAACCAGCAAACCACTATCCCCAACACATGTGCCCAAATCAATAATCCGACATTATTTCTGCATTTTTACTGAATGCAGACCATATTAAGCCATATGACATGTAAAATGGGAGGTACACAAAATAATCACCAAGTACCCATGTAGTAATAACTGGAAGGCTGTCATGACATTTTTAGCATAGACCCAAAAATTTATAATTTTCCAATTTTATCTGATAATTTATTTAATTAATCTAGTAATCCAAAAATCCAAGTTTGAACATGAAGTACCCATTTTATACAAGGAAATGCTCTACAAAATTTATGATAAATTCAATATGACTTTTTAACATAAAACCCAATGTCTCCCAATTTTTCATCAAGGTTTAAGCCCCTAATTCCAATTTTAAATATCTCCTACAACAAATCATTTTAAGATATAAATAGAGCAATAATACTTCCAAAAATTCTGAGAAAATTCAAGAATGATTGTAAGGACATATAAAAGCTCTAGGTCAAAACTCATAATTTATTAGCAAGTAATGAGCTCTAAGCAAAATATCGAACAATTTTCCACATTAATGAGCTTGTGAAGTAAGTACTGCAAATATGCAATCAAAAATTCTAATAAAATTCAAAGATAAGAAATATGGTCTGAAACTCCCTCTGCCTAATTTTCATGAACTTCCAATGGGCTGTGGGATCAAATATCCAGATAAATAATTTGGGATAACTCATGCATTTATAAAGGTAGTACCAAAATCTATGACCCAAAATTCTCAATTAAATTACCAAATGTTCATTCTATCCATATGACCACACTACCCAAATTTCATTGTTGTTCAAGGAGTTTTGCTAACCTTTTCTACCACTACAAAGTTTGTGTCCTAAATATTGAAGCCAAAAATGACTTCTGTGGAGTTCGGGGTCCCAAAAGAGGGGTGACTGCGCACCTACTACCCTCAAGTGAATGATCTAGGCACAAGATTAGGAACACAAGGGACAGACCCAAGGTCTCAGCGTGGAGGACTCACCGCATACCTGGAAGACTAACAAACGCTTCCCCTCCCAAACCAAAGGCTGAGCTAAGACACCTTTAGAGGGCGCTCTCGGCCGACCGGAATATCTAAGGAGAATCTCGAGATCAACTCTCTCCTATCCAGATGCGTCTCCTTGGGTCTACATAAAATGCACCTCACCCGCCCTACTGATGGCGCAAACTCGCCGAGAAATTCTACGACACGCTGCCCAAAGTGGGCTACAAACAGCGTAACTTCGCTGTCCTAAAAGGATGACAACATGCCATCAGAGACTTCCCGACAACTATTCCTCGGGACCCCCACGGGGCGAGCGGTTCATGAGCACACCACTTGCCCAAGACGGAAAGAGCAAACCATACATACACAGAGCATCAAAGATATGAAAAAATATTACAGGAATATGAATTCCATACTTCGGCACGCAGGCCGACAATATAAGAAAAAATAGGCCTTCGAGGGCCGACACAAGCTTGGGCTTAATCCCGTTATTCCCCGCTTGGTACTGCAACACCTGTACGCCAACGTCTCGAATGGCGGCGGTGGTCAGCTAAACGCCAGTCGGCTAACATGAGCGGACCAAATACAATGCACCCATCCCTTTTCGGGGCTATGGTGCGCATTCCCTGCAAACAGATAATATCCAACTTCCTCGGAGTCTTATCCGGGAACCCCAGAACATCACCAATCTGGCTCACACGTCCGGATGGGCTTCACACAGCATGCCTAAACCCGTACTCACACTTCCGGGCGCTAACACAATTAATTACAGGGACGTACATGTCAACCCGTCGGAGAGCTCCCTTCCCCCACCAGTTGGCGGAGAGGGGCTTCCATGCAAATATGGAAAATGAGGGCTTCACCTGCCCAAGTAGAAATTTCGTTACCCTTGACGCGTGTTTGGCGGCGGTGCCGATCTCCACTCCAGGCCGAGCCTTGCTCTAGTTGTAATCTTGATCTCTCTTGGGGGATGAAATCCCCGTGCCTTCTTTGATCGAGCCTTATTGGGAGAGAAGAAATCATCTTCCTCTCTCTCTTGGTGGCTCGTTCGAGTTCCAGGAGGCGCCGGGAGAGGAGCTCCCGACCGGCCTTGCTGTAGACGGCGTCAGGAGAGGAGCTCCCGGCCGGCATTGTTGTAGGCGGCGCCGGGAGAGGAGCTCCCGACCGGCCTTATTGTAGGCGGCGTCGGGGGAGGAGCTCCCGGCCGGCCTTGTTTTGCCCTAGGCGGCGACAACGAAGAGAGAGAGAGAGAGAGAGACAGATGGGAGTTGTTGCTCCAGGCCAACGGGAAAGAGGAAGGGCCGGGGTCGGCCTTGCTGCTCCAGGCCGACGGGAGAGGGGAAGGGCCGGGGCTGCTGCTGTTGCTCCAGGCCTGAGAGAGAGAGAGGGAGGGGCGGGGCTCTACTGTTGGTCCAGGCCGAGAGGGGAGGGAGGGGGCGGCGGCTCGGGGTTGTGTTGTTGGTCAACGGGAGAGGAGAAGAGGGGGGCGGCGGGGCTGCTGTTGGTCCAGGCCGAGAGGGAGAGGGAGGGGGCGGGGCTCGGGGTTGCTGCTGTTGGTCGACGGGAGAGGGAGAGAGGGGGGCGGCGGGGCTGCTGCTGTTGGTCGACGGGAGAGGAGAAAAGGAGGCGGCGCGGCTGTCTTCTTCTCCTTGGCCGAACCCTAGCTTGTTGTTAAAAACCCTCGATCCCCTTTTTTTATTTTTCCTGCTGTCCTGATGCCCGTGCTCCCCCCTGCTGTTGCTTTTCTCCTTTTCCATTTTCTTTTTCTCTTGCCCGTACCCATGCCCCTTCCCTTCCTGCATCTTGATCTCTCTAAAACTATATAGTATATATATATAATATATATATATATATATATATATAATATAATATTATA